>SKCR01046604.1:0-55187 GCA_019454045.1 Zanthoxylum bungeanum
AGAGTACGGTATTCTTTCATATGAGGACTCCTCCCGAGACACGTTAGTTAGACGGTGTGTCCGAACCAAAAACCGAATTTTTGTTGGACATGATAAGGTTTATCACGAGTCGCTCTGAGCTACAATTTCCTTCAACAGGATATGTATTAACAGTGCAAAACTTATTTAGAATAAGGTTCCATATAAATCTGTTTGACAGATATAATATAGGATATGAACAGGGAAGAAACGGGGTTTCTCATTCCTGATAATTTGGGTTTGCCAGGCATAGCGTTTGGATGATACCAAACTAAGGACCCAAATTGGATAAGTGCCAATATAGGTTATCCTAAGGGAAACCTTAAGTATAGTACTTATAAATCCCACATGAGAACAATGTAATTGTTGCTCACCATGCGGTTTTCCTGAGAGGAATACCGATATGTAGTGGTCAGTGGGAGGATAGTGATACTCGATGAAAATCGGAGTAATACTGTTCTAGGCACGAAGTCCTTAATGGAACACAAATAGTTCATCTATGACGAAACTATACCATTAACCTTCAAATACACAAGAAACTCGTAGATCGGATAGAGTCAGAAAACAACCTAGGGTATGGGTTTCTGCTCTAACCTCATAATGATGTCAATCTTATGGAGGTGTACCATCCGACTACGTTATGAGGAAGTGATACGAGGTATCGACTCCCTGTTATGGCAAAGTGCCATGAGTACGAAATGGATTCCATGTATAAACAACTATGTTTGGATACTAGTTGTTGTACCACAAGGCGTTGTGCCTATGGTACATTAAACGTCTTCCAGGAAGACATACATGGAAGGCAACAAACCAACGTACAAAGCTAGGCTTTGACGAAAAAGGTATCGTTATCAACATTGTGTTAATAACGGTTCAACCTTTTACCTGTTGCCATGGTAAATCCATTTTGAAAATGCTTGTTGATAACTGCGTATTTCATTTATGAAATTTGTCAGTTACAATTAAAATCGCTTTCCTGAAAAGGAAACCTTTTGGAGGATATTTACAACATCCTGACGATTTTATATAACCGACAAACAAGGTTTGCGGGTTATTCGATCCATGTTTGGATTGATGTAAGCATAAGGTTCTTGGAACTGTTATTTTGAAATAATCATAATGGTTTATGATTTGATTCAAAACTAAATAATTCTTGTGTATATAAGGAGGTTAGTGGGAGAGCGCACTGACAGTGAAATTCCCATAAAACAATTGGTGAAAGCTTGGCTTTCATAAATATTCTTTCATAGAAATTCTCCGTAGAATTCTGGGGAGTAACAACCTTTATTCAAGGAATAAAGATCTACTGGGATAGATTTGGAGTTTGTTAACACTCTCTGGGAAATTGTACATTTAAAATGTACTTGATAGGGTGTCTCATACGCTTCGAGCATATGGAGTCACGATCAAGTTAATCCAAGTGATAGTCACTGGATTAAAGATTCAGAACATCTGTTAGTATCGGAGAGAACTAAAGATGCTGTCTTAAACTATAGAAGCCATTTGGATCAAAAATAAATCTAATTAGATTAGATATAGTTCTGTTAACAGCTGAGCTAGGCGTCAGCACAAGCTAAGGAATTAAAGGTCTCATCGACGATCCAGATATATACTTCTATATCATCTGATTCATTCGGATCATACATCGTGGCGATGTGATGATCGTATCAATCGCGTCAAATGATAATCAAACAAATCCGCTGACGAAAACCTTTTTCTCAGCAATTTGAGCGAACCTTACATAGTTCGGGTGTTAGACACTCGAGTGACTGGCTATGTGCCAAGTGGGAGATTGTTGGATAATATGACCCATAGCGTCACTATTTGCACAGATCATTGTGTTGTTGTAGCAAATTAACTATGTAATAAGGAAATTGCACTCTCATCATTTGTGATTAGATCACCATAGATATATAAATGAAGAGAGATCCCTATGATTAGTTCCTGGATTGAGATGATATGAGACAGTATCAGTCCACGGAGGATTAATCATTAATATCCCTAGCCGTAGTATTATCGAGACTGGACATCGATAATGCGGAATAGGCTAGTATTGCACTTGTGCGCGTTGTGAGGGCACAAAGGCATAGTTCTCATATATATAAGTATTGGATACTTGTGCAAGTGCGATAGGAGGTCGTGTTTCACCGATGGTACGGGAAACAGCTTCGCTCTGGATAGACCCTTCGGAATCCCATTGGTATTATGACTAGGTGTCTATGGGAGGCCGAAATCAAGGTAGGTGTGTATAGTCTTAACCTGAGACTTACATCGCTAATACTTACGACAATCGGTAAACTTTGGTTTTGGTGGTGGGGGATCTTAACTGGTTCTGTGTACACCACTTCTGGGTTTATCAGAGAATCGTAGTGTATTGGATGTGATGTCAAGACGGAAGTGTCACTCCAGTCATAATGGAGATGATGTCACGCAGGATACGGTATTCGTGCTCTTCAGTGATGCGCATCCAATCGTGATATTATGACCAGGTCATGAATATCCGATTATAGAGACTAGTTACCAGACATCCGATATGTGTTTCGGACGGGGCAGACACTTATCCAGCCCCAGCCCTAGCACGTGATTATCCGATACTGGGCCGATACGCACAATACATTAGTATACTACGCTTGATACAGATCTTAATATTCTTAAATGGATATGTCCGGAGAATTGGGTAGACTTGGTGCTTTGCTAGGAGTCGACCTTGTCTCGTAAATCGGTAGAACGTAGTACTTGGTACGTACGTGATTCGGATACTCCGACGACCGTATTTACTGCCAGATTATCCGGGGATCTCATGGGTCGCTTCCCGATAATCCACCGATGATGCACAACTCGCACTCTTGAATAATCTGGGATTATACAGAAGAGAGAGAAATTAATCTAGGATTAATAACGGAGATATTTTATCCGGGATAAAATGTCGTCTAAAGAGAGAGAACGATTAATTTGGAATTAATCGATGAATTAATATATTCGATATATTAAATGAAATTAGATTTCGACGCGGAATTAAAATCAGATTTTAATTCGGGCAAACGAGTTAATTTAGAATTAATTCGTTAGCGACGTAAATAATAATTTCGTCAGGCGCAATTATTTATTTAAATTCGATTGAATTAACGTCGCGACGTAAGCACGGTATTTCGGAAATATCGAACCCGAACGCGTGAGTGCACGTGGGCCCACTTTTCATTTGGAAACGTGTGGGGCCCACATGACACATGTCATTCTAATGCATTGCATGTGATTGTGTACATTGCACTCAATGTCATTGCATGGAGTTGAGTGTTTGACACTCTAAGCCATTGCATGTTTTGTGTCATAATTTTATTATTAATTTAAAAATTATGGCATAAATATAAATTGATTTTTGGTAAATCATTTTAACTTAACACACAATTTCATCTCTCTCAAAAACTCTCTCCTCTCTCACGCAAATTGCTCACTGGTTTTGAACCAGTTTGGGCGTGAATAAGGGAAGCAAGGGTTGGGTTTTCATGGTGAAAACCGCAAGTGCTAGCACACTACGAGTCTTGCGAAGGTGGTAGGGAGGTTCGACCATGAGGCGGGACTCATCCGATGGAGTTTGGAGCTTCGTTTTGAGACCCGAAACTGCCAAGACAGTGAGCATGGACTGGTTGCAGTGGCGTGAGCAAGGCAGTACGTTTTTGGCCTTGATTCGTCTTCAAATCGACATAACCGATCAATGTAAGTATTCCGCTATCTTCATTGGTGTATTCACGCATGTTTTCATGTCTTGTTTGATCTTGGGACCTTAGAATAAATCAACAGCTTTTACAACCAATCTAATCCAATTAATTAGTCTTTGTTTAAGTGATCATCCAATGTTCAAACAACGGTTGATTTTGCGCGAGTCCAACTCGATTGAGAATAAGTACATAGGGTACGAATTCGCGAATTATATCGAACTACTTATTAAATCTAATTTAATTCGTATTCAATACTAATTCAATTATTTATTCCAAATTAAATGTTTACACTTTTAATATGCTTTAAAGACTTAGATTCTAAATCTAATCTTATTGGGCCTCAAAGCCCAACTAACATCCAATGTTTAATTTAATTCAAGTCAAATGGGCTTTCAATTGATTTATTAAGGCTTGGGCTTTGGTCAATATGGGTCAAACCCAATACCAAGCCCAAATAAGGAATCACCCTTAAATGCCATAAAACCAATTTTAAGCCCATAGGCCCAATTAAATTATTAAAGCCCATTAATTAAATTTTAATATTCCAAACATTAAAGTCCAATTAATTAAAGTGTAATACCAAGATTAATACATTAAACCAAATATTTCAAAAATACCCATTTAATTTATTAATCATGTATTGTTCAAAATAAATGTCCAACATTAATTTTAACAAAAAATCAACTCATTTTCATGTCCTTGTACATTCGGCCAAGGTGAGTTTTTTTTTGTCGATTTGTTTTTCAATCCGATTGAATTACTAATCTACGTCCCGTACATGTTCTAAGTCATCCAATGATCTTAAACACAAAAAATTCCAATCCACTCCAAGTAGCAACACATTCGGCCAAGGCATGAATTTGGGGAAAAATTCATCCAATGCATTTTTCATAAAATTGATTCCATGTAACATCATTCTATATACATGTAAGCATTCTTATTCATCAAATTTCACAAGAACATGCTTCAACCAATTTTATCATACCATTCGGCCAAGGTTGAATTTTTGGGGAAAAATCATCCAATGCATTTTTCATAAAATTGATTCCATGTAACATCATTCTATATACATGCAAGCATTCTTATTCATCAAATTTCACAAGAACATGCTTCAATCAATTTCTACATACCATTCGGCCAAGGTTAAATTTTTGGGGAAAAATCATCCAATGCATTTTTCATAAAATTGATTCCATGTAACATCATTCTATACATGCAAGCATACTCATTCATCAAATTTCACAAGAACATGCTTCAACCAATTTTGTCAAATTTTAACCTAAAGTATTTCATGCTTAACCATGGCTCCATGATACCATTGTTGGTTCTATAATATGTCCCAAGGAAAGATTAAGCATGTGAAATACAACATTGAATATATATAAAAGATGAAGTATGGCGGAATCATACTTACCAAGCTTTTGTGATGTAGAAAATCAAGCCAAGATGGAAGCTCCAAGGTTGATGATTTTCGGCCAAGGAAGACAAGATGTGGAAAGCTCCAAGCTTTGTGTATTCCAAGCTCTATGATGGTTTCCCTATCACCTCTTTTGATCCCTTGAAGGTGCTAGCCTTGCATGTGAGAAGATGTTCCAAACAACCACACTATCTTCAAGCTTTTTGGCAACCAAAATGAAGAAGATGAAGAACAAAAAACTGCATGCAGTTTTCGGCAATGTGAGAGAGAGAAGAGAGATTTTTTATGTTGATTTTTGATGCCAAAAATCAATTTATATTTATGCCATAATATTTATTAAATAATAATAAATCTATGACACAAACCATGCAAAGGCTTAGAGTGTCAAACACTCAAATTCCATGCATAACAATTGAGTGTATTATACACTATCACCATGCAATGCATTATCAATAAAATAATACATATAATGACATGTGTCATGTGGGCCCCACACGATTCCAAATGAAAGCGGGCCACGTGCACTCACGCGTTCGGGTTCGATATTTCCGAAATACCGAACTTGCATCGCGACGTTAATTAAATCGAATTTAAATAAATAATCGCGCCTAGCGAAATTATTATTTACGTCGCTAACGAATTAATTCTAAATTAACTCGTATGCCCGAATTAAAATCTAATTTTAATTTCGCGTCGAAATCGAATTTCAATTATTATATCGAATATAATAATTTTACTGATTAATTCCAAATTAATCGTTCTCTCTCTCTAAATAGGCACTTTATCCGAGATAAAGTTTCTCCGCAATTAATCCAAGATTAATTAAGTTCGAATCAAATATCATAGGTGAATCTTCGGGAAGCGACCCAAGAGATCTCCGGATATGTTGGCAGTAAATACGGTCGTCGGATAATCCGAACACGCACGTACCTCGTACTACGTTCTTACCGATTCACAAGACAAGGTTGGCTTCAAGCAAAGCGCCATGCCTACCCAATTCTCCAGAAATATTCTTATAGGAATAGAAGATCTATATCAAGCGTAGTATACCGTAGTATTGCGTACATCGATCCAGTATCGGATGATCACATGCTAGGCCTGGGGCTGGAGATGTGTCTGCCCCGTACGAAACATATATCGGACATCAAGCAACTAGTCTCTTTTAATCGGACAATCCTGACCTAGTCATATTGTCCCGACGGTTGCAACCTTTTATAGAGTACTAGTTCTGTGTCCTGCGTGATCATCACCTCCATATGTCTGAAGCGATACTTCCATCTTGACATCACATCCAGTACACTACGATTCTCGATAAACCCAGAAGAGGTGTACACAAAACCGGTTAAGGTCCCCAACCACCAAAACCAAAGTTTACCGATTGTCGCAAGTACTAGCGATGTAAGTCTCAGGTTAAGACCATATACACCTACCCTGATGCGGCCTCCCATAGACACCTAGACATACTACCAATGGGATTCCGCGGGGTCTATCCAGAGCGAAGCTGTTTTCCGTACCATCGGTAAAACACAACCTCCTATCGCACTTGCATAAGTATCCAATACTTAAATATATGAGAACTATGCCGTTGTGCCCTCACAACGTGCACAAGCGCAATACTAGTCTATTCCGCATTATCGATGTCCAGTCTCGATAATACTACGGCTAGGGATATTTAATGATTAAACCTTTATGGATTGATACTGTCTCATATCATCTCAATCCAGTACTAATCATATGGACTTTCGCCATTTATATATCAAAGTAAATAATATTTACAAAATGGCAAAAGGCAATTTCATTATTACATAGTTAATTTTGTACAATAATACAATATCATTTACAAACAGTGACGCAATGGGACACAATGTCTAACACTACCGCAAAACACACAAATGTTTTCAACTCGTCTTCTTGAAGTGGCTTCCATTTTTTACTCTGGATGTCTTCAAAAGTGCAATGATGAGTTGAATTTATAATACCTGAAAAGGGTGAGTAAAAATAGCACAAGTATCTTCCAAAGGACGATTAGTAGCAAAATAGTAAAATAGATCGTGATAGTCAACAAGATCTGGATCCTGTCGGAGGAAATAAAAGAGAACAACAAAACAAATTACAATTATTATGAAAAAGACAAAGAGATATAATATTTACAAAAAAAAGTAACGGCCTGATTGACGTATATGCGTCAGGGACAAGCTTCCCATCCAATTTTCTTATAAATTGGCAAACAGGGTCTTTTTTAGTCAGATTCCCAAGACTTAATTGTTCTCTTTCTTTTTGAAATTATGTTTGTAATATGCGAAAGGCTATGTGAACATATCCACTGGGATGCGTCTCAAGAGTCGAAGATATATCATCTAAAGACTCCTTACTCAAGCCATCCCTAATGAATTTAATTTTGTCTTCGCGATTATCAGACACCATTCCTAAAGAACGACAACGAGTATTGCAATTCCATCGTGCACATTTGTAACAAACACCCATTTGCTTAGCTCTTCGTGTCTTTGCATAGGTGCTTCTTCCAAAACCAGGCAGATGTGAAATAAAAGATTCAGAAGACTCACCTGCCAATCAGACTCGTGCTTCAATTACCCAACGAATGTCATTGGGAACACCATGGATCGTCAGTAACCTCATTCGTTCCAAGCGAGCTTTGTAAACTTTCATTAGAGATTTTTGAGGGAGAGAAGAAAATTGCTTGTGAAGATTTGCGAGAGCTTCTTCCATCTTGAAATGACTTAATCTGCAAAAACTAAACACACCAAATTAAATCACACCAAATCACAATATATACAAAAATTGCATGGGTTGCCTCCCTGCGAGCGCTAAGTTTAAAGTCGTCAGCTATACGTGACTGCCTGAACGTTATGCTGGATCTGAAAGTGTGACACTTTCTTTTTGTCGCTCAAATGATTCTCCCCAGTAGTGCTTGACACGCTGACTGTTAACCTTGAATGTGTTGTTGGTGTTTGGATCCAGTAACTCAACAGCTCCATAAGGTAAAACCTGAGTGATCACAAATGGTCCGGACCACCTAGATTTCAACTTTCCAGGGAAAAGTTTCAATCTTGAGTTGTACAACAACACCTGCTGCCTTGTTTCCAACTGTCTATGCACTATTTTTCGGTCATGCCATTTCTTTGTCTTTTCCTTGTATAATTTGGCATTGTCATAAGCTTGTAGGCAAAATTCCTCCAATTCGTTGAGTTGATGAAGTCTTTTCTCTCCTGCAGCTTGTGAATCAAGATTCAACTTCTTCAGTGCCCAGTACGCCTTGTGCTCAAGCTCAACTGGTAGATGGCACGCTTTCCCAAACACCAATCGATATGGGGACATACCAATGGGTGTCTTGTAAGCTGTCCTGTAGGCCCATAATGCATCATCTAGTTTTGTTGACCAGTCCTTCCTTGTTGATCTAATGGTTCTTTCTAGGATTCTTTTGATCTCCCTGTTTGAAACCTCAACCTGTCCATTTGACTGTGGATGGTAAGCTGTGGCAATCTTGTGAGTAACTCCATATTTGGATAGGAGTGCATCAAAGTATCTGTTGCAGAAATGTGAGCCACCATCACTGATAATTGCCCAAGGTGTTCCGAATCGAGTGAAAATGTTATTTTTCAGGAATTTGATCACCACTTTTGAATCATTGGATGGCAGTGCAATTGCTTCGACCCATTTGGAGACGTAGTCTATAGCAACCAGGATGTACAAGTTTCCAAATGATGGAACAAAGGGTCCCATGAAATCAATACCCCATACATCGAATATCTCCACTTCCAGAATGTTTTGCAACGGTCCTTCATTTCTCCTCGAAATATTCCCCGTTCTCTGGCACCTGTCACATTCAAAAGCAAAAAGATAAGCATCTTTAAAAAGTGTGGGCCAGAACAAACCTGATTGAAGGACTTTGGCTGCAGTTTTGTTTCCGCTGAAGTGTCCGCCGTATGGTGATGAATGACAGTGTTGCAAAACATTGTTGACCTCCTCCTGTGGAACACACCGTCTCAATAATTGATCAGCACAGCGTTTAAACATGTATGGTTCATCCCAGACATAGTGCTTGACTTCTTTGAAGAACTTATTCCATTGCTCAGTTGTCCATTCCAACGGCCATTTTCCTGACACAATGTAGTTGACATAGTCAGCATACCAAGGGACTTCCTGTTGTTTCATGGCGAACAGCTGTTCATCTGGAAAAGTTTCTTTGATTGATAATTCTTTGCCAGCTGTTTCTCCATTCTTGAGCCTCGATAAGTGATCTGCCACTTGGTTTTCTGTCCCTTTCCTGTCTCGAATCTCCACGTCGAATTCTTGTAAAAGAAGTATCCAACAGATCAATCTGGGTTTGGCATCTTTCTTTGTGATCAGATATTTGATTGCTGAATGATCTGTGTAGACCACCACTTTGGGACCCGACAGATAGGAGCGGAATTTGTCCAAAGCGTACACAACTGCTAGCAACTCCTTTTCAGTGGTTGTGTAGTTGAGTTGAGCTTCATTCAGAGTTCTGCTGGAGTAGTAAATGGTGTGGAAAATCTTTGATGTGCGTTGTTCCAAAACTGCACCTACAGCAAAATCACTAGCATCACACATTACCTCGAATGGAAGGGTCCAATCTGATGCTACAATGATGGGGGCAGAAATCAGCTTCTGTTTTAAGATCTCGAAAGCTTCCTGGCATTTTTTGGTGAAGTTGAAAGGCACATCCTTTTTCCAGAAGATTGCAAAGAGGTTTAGCAATCTTGGAAAAGTCTTTGATAAATCTCCTGTAAAAACCTGCATGTCCAAGAAAACTCCGAATCCCTTTGACAGATGTTGGTGGAGGTAGTTTCTCAATTGTGTCGATCTTTGCTTTGTCTACCTCGATTCCCTTTTGTGAGATCTGGTGTCCAGAACAATGCCTTCTTGCACCATGAAGTGGCATTTCTCCCAGTTATGGTATGTTAATGTGCAGCTTTTTGAAAATCTCAATGAAACGAGCAAACTATTTGTCCAGTTTGTTTTTCTGAAGACGCTGAGGAAAAGGTGGTGGTGGAGTGATCTGTTCTTTTTCTTTTTCCTTTGCTTCTTTTTCCTCCATCTGTGGGACTGCATCTTTTGGAATCTCTTCAATTGTTGCCTTGATTCCCACATCTTTGTTGATCTCAGTACCACTTTTTAAGGTAATGGCTTGACATTGCTCCTTCCCTCGGTTCCTTGGATTTGGTTCTGTGTTGCTGGGAAGATTACCTGGCGGTCTGTAACTCTGAGCATTGGCCAGTTGTCCGATTTGATTCTCGAGTGCTTTGATGGAAGCTGATTGGTTCTGAATCATGGCTTCATATCTTTTTAATTGAGCTAACATCTCTGCCATCACTGGTTCATTTGTCTGCTCCTGTCCTTTATTATGTTGCTGGAATCCAGGTGGTGGATAGTTCTTTTGCCCTGAATTGTTGCTCCATGAAAAGTTAGGATGATTCCTCCACCCTGGGTTGTAGGTGTTGGAATATGGATTGTTCCCTTGTCTGTTGAAATTGTTGACATAATTCACTGTTTCTTCAAGTTGGTTTGGTTCTGGTGCTCCTCCATATGGTGAACTTGTGGATCCAGTGATGCTTTGAGTGTTGAGAGTCTCCATAAATTTGCATATCTGATCCAGCTTGGTGTTGACTGCTGTATTAGCTCCAATTTCATAAATTCCTGCAATTCTTTGAATTATGCTCCTTTCTGTTGGCCATAAGGAGTTGTTGTTGGCCATTTCTTCAATTAGGTCCCAGGCTTGATCTTCTCCTTTTGCCATCAAAGCTCCTCCAGCAGCAACATCAGCTGTGGTTCTCATCAGTCTAGAGAGTCCATTATAGAAAGTTTGGACTTGAAGCAATTTTGGAATCTCATGGTGAGGACATTTCCGGAGCAAATCTTTGTATCTTTCCCAAGCTTCGTACAGGGATTCTGAATCTTGCTGTACAAAGGATGTGATGTCGTTTCTCAACTTTGCAGTTCCGGCTGCTGGAAAGTATTTTGCAAGGAATTTGGTGGCTAGAGTGTTCCAAGTTGTGATGGATCCAGCTGGTAGTGAATGTAGCCAAGCTTTTGCTCTGTCTTTCAAGGAATATGGGAAAACTCTCAGCCTCATAGCTTCTTCGGCTCCTCGGTTGTAATTAAACGTGCCGTAAACTTCCAGGAAGTTGCTGATGTGGGCATTAGCATCTTCAGTTGCATTTCCCCCAAACTGAACTGTCTACTGAATCATCTGAATGCAAGTTTTGATGTCACCCGCATTTGCTGGTAAAGGAGGAAGTACAATACAGGAAATGAGACCATCTGCCATCGGAATGGTTCTGTCTCGAATGGGGATTAGTGGTGCAACCTCCAAAGGTTCAGGTTCCATGTTGACTAAGGCTTATTGGCCTTCTCACCTTTCCCTTCTCAACTGTCTGATGGTTCTTTCAATCTCTGGGTCAAGCGGTCGGAGTTCAAAGCTTCTGGTTCGTCTCATGAAGTTTCTGAGAACACAAGAAAACAATAACAATAAGTAAAAAGAAATTAGATACAAGTAAAAGTATCTAACCTTAAAACTAATAGTGAAAGATAAATAAGTCCCCGGCAACGGCGCCAAAAACTTGACCGGCGTAAACACACACGTATAACGCAAGCGTACGTATCGTTCAAGTATTATAAAAAGTATCGATCCCACAAGGACTTAATACCTAAACTATTAATTTTATGAGGTCAAATATTTACTAGTATCTAACAGGTTGTTTAATTGATTTGAAATAGCGACGATTCTAAATTTAAAGACAAGTAAATAAAATTGTGCGAAGGTAGATTTTAAGAAAATTCAATATTAAAAACTATCTAGGGTTGTGATTTATTCCAATATTATTTAAAGATGAAGTGGTTATCTTATAGTTGGGTAATATATTGATTTATTAACCTGGACCACTAATTTATGTAAGAGCCTCTTCCGATGGTCAATTACAAATACCTAGTATAATCCAATTGAACCATATGTCTATGTCAACCAAATTACCTAGATTCATTAAGATTAAGTTCCAATTATGGCTACCCCCGCCCGACAGGTATATTCCTAACCTGTAAGGAAATCTATTAAAGGGTTATCTATCCTCAAGGAAGATCGTGGGCTATTGAGTCTAAGGTTTTAAACTTAAAATCCTTATGTCTAGTTCATTTTAAGTTTACCTAATCAATTTAATTAATGGCCAGTTAATTAAAGAGCATTAAGATTAAGACTCAATAAATAAATCATTATATTACTCAAACTATAATCTAACCCCTTATAAATCCGTGATATTGAAATTCATCACAACCCTAGATACTAACTTAGTTATGACACATAGCTAGGGCTAGTAAAAAATAAAAGTTAAAACCATAATAAAGTAACAGTGCTGAAAAGTAATTGCAGTGTAAAGTAAAAGCTTAAAAGTAAAATAAAATAAAATGCTAAGGTAAAAAGGAATTATTTCTACTACTACTTATTTAGATATCTCCCAGTAAAATAATATATAACTTGTGATAATATAACCAACCGACCAATCTGGCGGTATCCTGATTAAGTCAAATTAAGTCCATAACCAGCCATAAAGGAGGAACCAAAATAACCAGCCATAAAGGCGGAACGAAAATAACCAGCCATGAAGGCGGAACAAGAATTTTATTACCAACCGACCAATCTGGCGGTATCCTTAATTAGTCAGGTTTAAACCAGATTAACATAAAATTACCAACTGACCAATCTGGCGGTATCCTTGATTAGTCAAATTTTAAATAGTAAATATATTATTTTTAAGGGAGATTAATCTAAATAATAATAGTAAAAGAATTACCTTTCACCCTAGCATAAAGAAGTTACCTCCTCGTAGTGAATAGTAAAAACTATAAAATAAAGAAAGTAAATTATTATTATTACAGAACGTAATTAAAAATTACAAAACTAAATTAAAAGAAACTTAGAGAGAGAAGAACTCCCTAATTACATCAAAGAAGTGGGAGGGAGAGGTACACTGAAATCTGGAATTTCGAGCTCTTTTTATAGGCGCGGATAAGGGTCCAGCGTCACGACGCTAAGGGCTTCAGCGTCGCGATGCTGGAATAGTGAATCGTGGCACAATGACGGCTTGACACGTGGCGAGGTGGCTAAGAGATCAGATCTTATCCGATGACGTGGCACTGTTCATGACGTCATTGCTTACGTCATGATGATGATGTGGCACTATTCATGACGTCATTGATGACGTCACGCTGATGATGTGGAGGGCGATTGTTGGCACCGTTAGATCACGACAAGTGGCACCGGCGCACATTAGCATCTCCGTTGTGGTAGCGACACGTGTCACGGTGCACGATAGCATGATCGGCGCATGTTAGCAGTGGCGCACGTTAGCAAATTTCTCTGATTGGTCCACGTGTCCACGGCGCATGTTAGCAAGTCCAGCGCATTCTGGGTGTCGCGACGCGCAAGGCTTCAGCTCGCGACGCTGAAATGACGATTTTGCCCTTTTTGTCCAATTTTGTCAATTTTGCCCCAAAATTGTCTCCAATGCTTCCTAAACTTTATTTATCTACAAAATAACACAAAACATATCAAATTATTCACAAAACTCAAGAAACTATACAAAATATTAGGATAAATGAGTGGGAAATAGTGATGGATTTACCATTCATCAACATTGGATGTTAATTGGGCTTTGAGACCCGTAAAGATTAAATTTAGAATATATGTCGCTAATGGCACATTAATAAAGCGTAATTATTTAATTTAGAATTAAATAAAGAATTAATATTGAATACAAATTAAATTGGATTTAATGTTGTAGTTTAATATAATTCAAGGATTCGTACTTTGAGTACTTATTCTTAAAACGAGTTTGACTCGCGCAAATCAAATCGTTGTTTGAACATAGTATGGTCATTAATTTCAGATTAATTAATTGGATTAGATTGATTGATAGCATGTTTTGTGTGAATACATGGATATGATGTATGAATAATATATATCGGATGGATATTATATGGGTGAGGGCAATTTTGGAAATTGTTGTAATAAGTTTGGAATTTATTAAATTGGACCTGCGTGTCCAACCTATTACCTCTTGATTCTTTGTATTTCTCTTCTCACCTATTCCCCTCAATGTAAATGAGGTTTCTTTAGAAGTGTTATGTAATTGGGTAGAAGTAAGATTTGTGCTAGCGGGAGAGAGGAAATTGAGAGATTTGTTCTAGGAACAGGTTGTTTTAAATATCCATCCGCATATCATTATTAATTTATTTACGCGCCTTATTATGTTTTTAGAATGCATGTTTAAGGGTGTATGATGAGACCTTAACAAAGATAATTAATTGGTTGCCAATTACGCGAAAAACCTTGAACATATATTAAGCGTTTTCCTTCCATTGAATGATTCATTCTCAAGATCCAAGATTGGCACTGGTTTGTTGGCCAAAGTCAAGGCCTTTTTCCATCGCGGATGTGTTTGAATCATGAAGGCTTTGTTCCATATCGGTGTCTTGTCCAAGTTGTGATTTATTGGCCAAAGTCAAGATCACTTCTTGTCCATCGACATCGATTACAAAGCTTTCCAAGGTCAATAGGTCACGCTTAACTGGAATCATTAAGTTTGTTGTGCCAAAGCCAAGGATTAGTTGACTCAGAGGAAAAAGGTTAGGAAAATATATTGGATATATTGTATATATGTTTCGGACTTGGATGTCCACCTACTGAATCTAGGAATTGGATGAGATTCAATTGATCTTAGAGATCTACTTAGTTAAATATCATACAGCTTGTTAGCCAAAGTCAAGGTTGTGTGTTATTTAACAGGATCCTAGCCCACTAGGAAACAATGTTTCCCGAGTACTCACCAGAGGGTTAGAGGCTCCCCGAAAAATAGTGGGAGACAAGTATTAAATTTTCAAATTCGTTTAGATACTTGCCAATACGCGCTCATTTCAATTTTTCGTCAATAATTAAATAAATATATTAGTTGGACTAATATTTAATCGTTGTTTTAAATTAAACAGTTGGACTATATGCAAACTACTTCAATTATAGTTGATTATATAATTGGATTATAGTAATCAATATATTTGAATTTAACCAATTAAATTATAGTTGATTATATAGTTAGACTATAGTAATCATTATATTCAATAGTACCTGAAATCGTTGATTGGATAGTTGGACTATAGCAATCAAGATAATTGAAAGATTAACGTTTAAAACATAACCTGGGTAAAAATGTATTTAAACGGCTTTAATTTTCAAATTGGGAATAAAACCTCAGGATAGTCCTGGGAACTGAGAAGTTATTCTATTTGATAGAAAAACCTCTTGGGCCTAAGCCCGGAGTTGAGCAAATAGTAGAACATGATCTTTGGAAGATTCATGTGATGATAACTTTAGTGCTCAATCCATTATACTTACCGCAATGACTATTTCATTCCGTCGTCAAAATTAAGGATTAGATCCTTGTACCATGATGATGAAATTAAAGATCTTCATAGATCTATTTTAGATCTTAGAAGTACAAATTGCAAAAGAAGCTTTTTCGCTCGTGTATGTTAGAGGGTACATCTGTCGAGCACTAGGTGTCGCAGATGATTGCTGACATCGATCAGCTAGGTTAGATGGGCATTACCTACATGGCCGAGACTACTAAAGATTTGATCTTATAGTCTCTACCCAAAAGTTGGGGCAGGTTCATTGTGAACCAAGAGTAAAATCTTGGAGAGTTTATGGCTATGCTCTGGGAGGCAAAGCCAGAGCTTCTAAAATGGGCAAAGGCAAAATCATTAAAGTCTTCTAGGAAGACAAAGGACATATCCCAAGATGTCTGCCTAAACTATGGCAAACGGGGTCACTGGAAGCGTGACTGCCGTATGGACAAGGCAGACATGAAGGAAGAGAAGACGGGGCAAGGCTTCAAGCTTGTTTGTCATAAACGTGTTCGCTATTAGTTTCAAAATTGGATTTTGATACTAGATGTGGTACATAAATATGTATTGATATGCAGAATCTGCTGATAAGTAAGACACTGACTTCAGTTGAGATTTATCTGGGAATTGGAAACGGGATGAGAGTCGCTATTTTAACCGTAGAATCCTAAGTTTTGGAACTACCCTTTGGTTATGTACTTAAATTAGGAAACTGTTATAATGTAACTAGTTTGACTAGAAACATTATCTCTATATCAGAGTATAATACGTTGCGGATATACCTTTATATTCTAGAACACTAAGGTGTTTCATTTTATAAAGATGATATTGAGATAAACACATTAGATGTGAATAACAGTATTTATATTTTGAATATAAATTGAATCTCATACATATGACATGACAAACAAATAGCTCAAACTGATTTGATCAGATGAGACTTATTTGTGGCATTGTTGTCTGGGACACAATAAACAAGACTCGTATATCCACACTTTTGAAGAGTGGATACTAGGACGGATTTGATCATATTCAAATGATGTCTACGAATCTAGTTAATTAGGCAAAGTGCCTAAAACACCTTTTACTTGGTAAAAGTACAAGTGCCACCGATCTATTAGCCCTCGTTCATAGTGACGTAAGTGGGCCCATATCTAGCTAGGCTAGAGCTGGATATTAACACTTCGTAACCTTTACGGATGTGGCATCGCGTTATGGTTATGTGTTTATTTTGAAACACGAATCGGAAACTTTTGATAGATTCAAATAGTTTCGACACGAAGTTGACAGACAGATCGGCTAGAGTATTAATACATCACGATTTGACTGTGATGGAAAATACTTAAGCAATAAGTTTCTCAATTACTTGAAAGAGTATAGTACTCTTTCACAGTGGACTTCTCCCGGAACACCTTAATTGAGCGGTGTGTCCGAATGGAGAAACTGAATTTTCTTGGACATGATAATGTTAATTATGAGTCACTCTGAGCTACCATTTTCCTTCTAAGGATACGCATTTAACAGTGCAACACTTATTTTGAATAAGGTTCCATGAAAATCTGTTTGATAGACTTCATATTAGATATGAACAGGAAAGAAATCGGGTTTTCTCATTCCTGATGATTTGGGTATGCTAGGCATATGTTTGGATGATACCAAACTAGAACCCAAATTGGATAAGTGCGAATTGTAGGTTATCCTAGGGAAACCAAAGTATAGTACTTATACAACTCACAAGAGAACAATGTAATTGTTGTTCTCCATGCAGTTTTCCTCAGAGGAATACATATATGCAGTGTTATGTGGGAGGAAAGTAAACCTCGATGAAAATCGGAGTAATACTATTCCAGGCACCTATTTCTTAATGGAACACAAACAGTTCATCAAGGATGAAATTGTACCATAATCTTCGAATACACAAGAACCGAGTAAGTCGGAGAGAGTCAGAAAACAACCTGGGAGGTATGGGTTTCTGATCTCACCTCATTAAGATGTCAATCTTATTGAAGTAGAAAAACCGACTACGTATGAGGAAGTGATATAAGGTATCGACTCCCTATTATGGCAAAGTGTCATGATGTCCGAAATGGATTCCATGTATATCAATCAAGTTTGGACACTGGATGTTGTACCAAAAGGCATTGTACCTATTGGTACTATATGAGTCTTCAAGGAAGACAAACATGGATGGAAACATATCAATGTACTAAGCTAGGCTTGTAGCGAAAAGGTATCATTATCAACATTGTGTCGATTACGACGAAACCTTTAACCGTTGCTATAGTTAAATCCATTCTGATAATGCTTGCTAATGCTCCAAGTTTCATTTATGAAATATGGCAGCTGAATGTCAAAATCGCTTTCCTTAAATGGAAACCTTTTGAAGGATGTTTATAAACATCCTGACGGTTTTTTCGTACTACAACGAGCAAACAAGGTTTGCAAGTTAATTCGATCCATTTATTGATTGAAGCAAGCATTGCGTTCTTGGAATTATCGTTTTGATGTAATCATAATGGTGTATGATTTAATTCAAAACGAAAATGATTCTTGTGTATATAAGGAGGTTAGTGGTAGCACACTGAAAGTGATTGTACTAAATAATGATGACATGTCATTTCTTGGAAATGACATTCCCATAATACAATCGGTGAAAGCTTGGCTTTCATGAAAAATTCTCCGTAGAATTCTTGGGAGAAACAACCTTTATTCTAGGAATAAAGAGCTACTGGGATAGATCTAAAAGTTTTTGACACTCTCCGAGAACTCGTACATTGAAAGAAATGTACGCGACCTGGTGTCTCATATGCTTTGAGCATATGGAGTCACAATAAGGCCAATCCAAGTGATAGTCACTGGATTGATGGTAAGAACATCCTTAAGTATCCTAGATAATCTAAGGATGCTATCTTAAATTATGGAGAAGGAGAATTTGAAGTGACTGGATTCGCTGCTGCAAGTTTCCTAACCGATAATAACGACTATAAATCATAATAAGGGTATAATATAGTTTGAATAACAGAACAGTGAGCTGGAAATCTTCCAAGCAAGATACTGTTACCGAATAAACAACAAAAGCGGAATATTACTGCAGCTGAGGCAGCAATGGAAGCACTTTGGATCTTAATAATCCTAATTAGATTATTAAATAGTTCTGTTAGCAGCTGAGCTAGGCTACAGTACAGGCTAATGAATTAATGGTCTCATCAACGATCCGAGTATATACTTCAACTTTTCATCTGATTCGTTCGGATAATACATCGTGGCGATGTGATGATCGAAAGCATTTTCTCAGCAGAAGTTTGAGCGAACCGTACATAGTTCAAGTGTAGGACACTTTAGTGATTAGCTATAGGCCAAGTGGGAGATTGTTGGACAATTATGACCCATAGCATCACTATTTGTACAGAACATGGTGTTGTTGTACAAATTAACTATGTGACAAAGGAAATTGCTCTTTTATCATTTGTAATTAGATTACCGGGATATATAAATGATAAAAGTCCATATGATTAGTTCCGGATTGAGATGATATGAGACAGTATCAATCCACGAGGGTTTAATCATTAAAACATCCCTAGTCGGAGTATTATCGAGATTGGACATCGATAATGCGAAATAGACTAGTATTATACTTGTGCGTGTTATGGGAGCATAACGACATAATTCTCATATATTTGGGTATTGGATACTCATGCAAGTGTAATAGGAGGTTGTGTTTACTGATGGTAGGGAAACAGATTCGCTCTGGATAGACCTCTCAGAATTCCGTTGGTAGTATGACTGTGTGTCTATGGAAGTCTGAATCAGGGTAGGTGTATTTGGTCTTAACCTGAGACTTGCACCGCTAATACTTGCGACAATCAATTTACTTTGGTTTTGGTCGTCCAGGGCTTTAACCGGTTCTGTGTACGCCTCTTCTGCGTATATTGAGAATCGTAGTGTATTGGGTGTGATGTCAATATGGAAGTATCACTTCAGTCATAGTGAAGATGATGATCACGTAGGATACGGAACTGGTGCTCTTATATGCTGTAGCTATTGGGATATTATGACTAGGTCAAGTTTATCCGATTATAGAGACTAGTTACCAGAGATCCGATATGTGCTTCGTACGGGGCAGACACAATTCCAGCCAAAAGCCTAGCACGTGACATCCGATACTGGATCGCAATACGCAATACTACGTATACTACGCCTTATATGGATCCCATATTCCTTCAAGAATATTTCTGGTGAATTGGGTAGGCACGGTGCTTTGCTAGAAGCCAACCATGTCTTGTAAATAGGCAAAAATGTAATACTAGGTACGTACGTGTTCGGATAGTCCGACACCGGATTTACTGCCAACATATCCGGGGATCTCATGGGTCGCTTCCCGAAGATTCACCGATGACGTATGACTCAGATATTATTAATCTAGGATTAATTATTAGAGAGAGAAATTAATCTAGGATTAATTACGGAGATATTTTATCTGAGATAAAATACTATTTAAAGAGAGAGAACGATTAATTTGGAATTAATCAATAAAATAATATATTCGATATATTATTCGAAATTGGATTTCGACGCGGAATTAAAATTAGATTTTAATTCGGACGAACGAGTTAATTTAGAATTAATTCACTAGCGATGTGAATAGTAATTTTGCTAGGCCTAATTATTTAATTAAATTTGATTTAAGTACGCCGCAATGAAAAATTCGTTAATTCGTAATTAACGAACCCGAGCCTGGGTGTGTTTACGGGCCCACTCGCATTTAGAATCAAGTGGGGCCCACAAGTCACATCACGCGTCACATCATTAGTCATTCTTGTGATGTAAGTCACATCACTTTGAGTGATATGATGGTTGTCACTTGTGATTGATGGTGGTTGTTGGAAGGCTTATATGTCTTGTACCTTTTTGACTTTGTTTTTGGTATTAGATTTTTGAAATCTAAAATACACAAAAGAACTTCATCTTCCTTCTCTAACTCACTTACCATTCGGCCAAGGGCCAAAATTCTCTCAATTTTTCCTCTCAATGCCGAGAGTCACAAGGAGCAATGGAAGATTTATGGCAAATTTTTCCAAGTGCTAGCACACTAAAGAGTCATCCAAATGTGATAGGGAAACAAACCCTTGAGCATGGAATCCATTCCCAAGCTTGGAGCTTGACCGAAAATCATGGAGCACAAAATGGAGGCTATTGCCGAGAGCTTCAAGGATGGAGCAAGGAAATTTTTTGTGTTCAACACATCGCAAATATGTTCATTGTAAGTATGATTCTGCCATACTTCTTTATTGTATTCACATTGATTTCATTGCTTGAATGATCTTGGGACTATAGTAGAAACCCAACAATGCTCAACAACTTATTTGACCTTATTAAATATATCTTCGGGTTCTTCTTAGCTGGTACTTTCGAGTCTCTAAAAATACTAGTGTTCTCTATGGTTTGGCTTTTTCATATCATGGGTCCATTCTGGGTGTAAATGCATAAAAGAATAATCTTACAAGATATTTCTTTAATGCCACATACTCGATTTGATTCTAGTATTCTTTCTCATTACTTAACTATTTAAATTTCTATTCGCTCATTGCTAAGCTCTAACTACTTATCGGCTTTGTCCTTCAAGCTCTCTTATCTCTACCTACATGTGGGGCTTAAGATTTCATAATTCATGCTCTTTTCATACCTTTAAATTCGTTGCTAATACAAATCTAGTTAACTGTCTTCCACACTAACTTGTTCTCTTTGCCTACTTGCACTCCATAATATCTGTTTCAAGTCATTCTAAGCCTTATTTATAACATTGCGTTACGAATGGAAACATATGGGCTATACTCATTATCTTTCTTCCAATCTAAATTTAATAGAACGTCAGTCTTATGCTAGTGTCTTAGGGCTATCTACTATACATTCCACAATATATTCTATTGATACCTTTCTTCTTCAATTTCTAAATGAATAAGTATGTTGTTATACATCCTTAGACATGTCCAACACTGCTACTCATGTATTCCTTGTTGGGAAGCGGCCGTGAGTGCGCAGCGGAAAATCAAAATTATTATGCCCATTTCCCTTTGCCCAAGACCCATTTGTTTTTATTATTCTACAAGCCTAGGCATGTTACTATATATTCTAAGCATAAAACTCATAAAACATGCAAAGAACATAAACCTAAACATGCTAACTATCATAAGAACTTTAAATGAAATAAAGAAAGAAAAAGAATTACTTGAACCGTAGACTCCTCCAGTCCTCCCTCCAATCTACAAGCTTTTCTTGAACTCAGCAAGCTCTTCCACATTCCAAAGAGCCACCCAAGTGTGTGGCCTCCAAAGATGCATACACCAAAACCAAAACTCAACGGCAAGACTACACCTTGAGTGCACGGGTATTTTGCCCTCGGTGCTAGCCTAGGAAAATACCTCAAAACTTTAAACTTCAGGTTCCTATAGTCAATTAGACTTAAGGATCCTCAAAATCAATGGCATATTCTTAAACTTTAGAGTTGCTCACTTATATAAACCCAAGATATGAAAGGTTTGGTGTAAAAAAATTTGAAGAATTTTTTGGGTTTATATAGTGCTCCAAAGACAACAAAATTAATTAAGAATCCGATGTGGGATAAAAGCTAATTTAATCTTAGCCATTAGATCTTAATTTAGTGGGTTAATGAGATTATAAAACCCTGATAAGAGTTTGGGCCGAATTGGAATTCAAAACAAATAACAAACAAAAATTACTATTCACGTTACTATTCACATGAATAATAATATTTTTTTTCCAATTTCCAAAGTGCCCCTATCGTCATTCACCAATCCCTAAGCCACTATAGAACCTCATAAATGACATGTTCAATAATTAAACACATTGAACCATTTATGAACAATTCCTACAGCAATCATATATGTTGTTATATATGTGTTGTGCAATGTTAACCATTGATTTCGACTTTGTTGTGTGTGACCTTTTGGGTTCCCCTCAAGTTGGAAATGAAATGAATAGTGATAACTTAATCGAACATAAATTATCCTACGATCAGATGGTCGTTCGATTTCAATGACTAAGGTTGACATCTAGCAACATGCCAAGGCCCCCAAATGAGAAGGAAAGATATATATACCCATTCTGTATGCGATTTACATATGACACGGTCTCTCGCCTCACTGTTTCCCCACCTATTGACCTAGGGTACGGAAAGTGTCTACCCATATGGTCAAAGGTATGATGTTGATAGTGTCATGAATCGTGCTAACCAAGAATCTCACATGATTCTTCCGCTGTGGCCACAGTCTCAAGCATTGATCACACATATCAACCGGTAAACTGGAATACTACTCTTATAAGAAAATATTATCCGAGAGAGTGGCGATTCTCTGTTGTATCTTTACAAACTTCATGTGTTTCAACAAATGACCCAATCATACCCTTATGACCGGATCTTTTAAACCGGGGAAGGAGAATGTCAAAGTTATTTGATCCACACATAAGATTGTAAAGACCTCAAGTCAAAAGACTAGTCATATAATCGATACATGAAAGTTCTCACAAACACATAGGATAAACACTCCATATGAAAATTTTCGGCGGTCAGTTCGATGGACATGAGCAACTCATGCATCCATGTGATACACCAAGCAGACGGATCTCCGCTAGTAGCCTATAAGATCAGCTACCCTACTTAAGGACAGATCATATCATCATGCCAGTCTCTCCGCTTTGTGAACGCCCAGATTATTCACAAAACTATGACTAGGAACATTTAAGAGTAATGATTCTCATAACGCGTGGAAGCCATCGTCTTATTACTCCAAGGGCTTTATTACAGTGTTGATGATTCATATAAGTTATGTAAGACAAGTATAATAAAGATTGACATTTTATTAATTAATGAAAATATTACAAATACATGTACATATAGCCCATCCACAAGTTGGGTATAGAGCATATCCCTAAAAAAATTTTCATCTTCTCATTGCTTGAAAAATGCTTCATCCATATGGGTAGACAATTATTTGGGATAAAAGTTAATTTAATCTTAGCCATTGGATCTTAATTTAGTGGTTTAATGAGATTATAAAACCCTAATAAGTGTTTGGGCCGAATAGGAATTCAAAACAAATAAGAAAAAAAAAATTACTATTTATATGAATAGTAAATTTTTTTTATTCCAATTTCCAAAGTGCCCTTATCATCATTCACCAATCCCTAAGCCATTATGGAACCTCATAAATGATATGTTCAATAATTAAACACACTGAACCATTTATGAACAATTCATACAGCAATCATATATGTTGTTACATATGTACTGTGCACTGTTAACCATTGATTTCGACTTTGTTGTGTGTGAACTTTTGGGTTCCCCTCAAGTTGGACATGAAATGAATCGTGATAATTTAATCGAACGTAAATTATACTCCGATCAGATGGTCGTTCGATTTCAATGACCAAGGTTGACATCTAGCAACATGCCAAGGCCCCCAAATGAGAAGGAAAGATATATATATGCCCATTCTATATGCGATTTACATATGATACGGTCTCTCCCCTCACTGTATCCCCACCTATTGACCTAGGGTACATAAATTGTCTCTTATATGGTCAAAGGTATGATGTTGATAGTGTCATGAATCGTGCTAACCCAAGAATCTCACATGATTCTTCCGCTGTGGCCACAGTCTGAAGTACTGATCACACATATCAACCCGCGAACTAGAATACTACTCTTATAAGAAAATATTATCCGAGAGAGTGGCGATTCTCTGTTGTATCTTTACAAACTTCTTGTGTTTCAACAAATGACCCAATCATACCGTTATGACAAGATCTTTTGAACCGGGGAAGGAGAATGTCAAAGTTATTTGATCCACACATAAGATTGTAAAGACCTCAATTCAAAGGACTAGTTATATAATCGATACATGAAAGTTCTCACTGACACATGGGATAAACTCTCCATATGAAAACTTTTGGCGGTCAGTTCGATGGACACGAGCAACTCATGCTTCCATGTGATACACCAAGCGGACGGATCTCCGCTAGTAGCCTATGAGATCGGCTACCCCACTTCAGGGCGGATCATATCATCATGCTAGTCTCTTCGCTTTGTGAATGCCCAGATTATTCACAAAACTATGACTAGGAACATTTAAGAGTAATGATTCTCATAAGGCATGGAAGCCATCGTCTTATTACTCCAAGGGCTTTATTACAGTGTTGATGATTCGTATAAGTTATGTAAGACATGTATAATAAAGATTTCCATTTTATTAATTAATGAAAATATTACAAATATATGTACATATAGCCCATCCACAAGTTGGGTATAGGGCATATCCCTAACATTCATGTCATTGCTTGAAAAATGCTTCATCTTCTCATCATTTTATCTTGATAGTTCCTCATTTCAATCTTTTACTTAGAGTTATTTTCCTCTTTTATTCTGCTCTTACACTATATCTAAAAGTTTCCGTGTTTTATGTCTCGATCTTGTTATCCAAAGGATATTATCTTTTAAATATATCTTCCCCTGCCCTATAGGATACTATACTACACCACAGATTCACTTGTTTCTGGAGATATCATCAGATGAACATCGAGGTCCACCCTTACTGCTGTTGTCTAATGAGGGTTGGGAGGGTGGGTTTTGGTCATGAAGTCTTTTTCGGATGTGGTGGTTTCACTAGGTATGCGTGTTGTAGTTGCACATGTTGCTTTTTTATAATCCTAGGATTCCCCTTATTTACATATCTTATATTGGGCTCCCACAATAAGTTACTATGGTTAGGAACTATTTAATTACCTCCTTCAACTTGTCTCTTGATTCATTTCGGCTATTGGTCATACTACCTCTTATTGAGAACCTCATTGAGGTTCATACTCTCTCAAAAATCTTACCATACTCTCTTTATTATTCCTCCTTACGAAGTTCTGCTTGTTACTTAGATTTTCTCCTTATCTCAGTTTCTTATCCCTCTTAAGTCATTACTTCATTGGAACCTCTGCATCATCTTCGACATGTTAGGGTATCACTACTAATTCTTTTAGTTCGAGTGCTACTCTTACTAGTTCTTTCATTCTAGTATGATGAGGGCTCTTTATAAATCATAAACCTTATTTCTGAGGATTGCCCCCTCTGATTCCTTTACTCTTTTGAGCTTTTACCTTATTGAGGAAATGGATCGGTTATCACATATTTTTTTTTAATTTTAGCTTGGCTTACTGTGGATTCAAACTACTTCATCTCTTACAAAATATTATGATCTTATGATTCTTATCTAGATTCTGTTGAACTTCTTGGTTCAGCTATCTTATTGTTTCATGTCTTATCTATCCTATAAGATGTTCTTCTTTACTTGTTTAAATCCTTACTAGGCACTGAATTGGGGGGCGAATACATGCTCTCCATAGAGTTTTGAGAAAATAGCCATTATTGTTATTTGTCTAAGCTCAGTGATGGCCTGATAATGTGTCTATATACTTGCTAGGGTTGCGGCAACTAGGAAGAAAAATTATCATTCGTTCCATTGGAAACTGCATCGACTTCTCTAAATTTTAGGGTCCAATAAATTTTATCAACTATCCTGAGCTTTCCATTATATTACTGTCTTTAAGCTACGTTATCTATGTTAATGTATGTATTGATCTTCCTTGTTACTTCCTGTATCATTCTTTATTATTTCCATATCCTATATCTTGGCTCTAAGTTGTGCTGTCAAGGCTAGTGGTGGTTCATTCTTATTGACTATTTTCTAGATCTCTACTCTCTGCTCTTATTGTAGGTTATAACTATGCCATTTAATCTTACTGTTCGTACTGGTACGTTTAGCTAACTCCTGAGTGTTATTGATATATTCTTATGTCCTCATAGGTTTCTATTATGTTTGATCTATATCATATACTTTTACTAGTACAACAAGACTCGTGTTGATTCGCCTGGATTCTTGAATCCTGCTAGGTTTTCACTTTTCTGACTTCAAAAATGTCATTGGTCCTTTTCTAGATGATATATCTCTCAGTGTTTTATATCCATGTCTTAGGATATACCATCGACGGGCTTTCTTACACTTATTTTTGTCTGTGCTATTTAAGGATGGGTAAGAATTTCACATCCAATGGGTGTCGACATTCTCATTCTGGTATTCTTTGTCCTGGTAAAGTCTATTACTCATGTAAGATATATATGAGATAGACTCTGTTAGGACAGTTTCCTTAACTGGTATCACTGAGCGGTTGGAATCTGGGTTTGGGTGTCTAGAATTTCTACGTCCTTTTTGGTATCTCATGTCTATTTGAACATCCACAACCAAATCAGATTTCTTGCTTCTTTTATATTTCTAACTATTCTTCGTTATTCAGGGAATTCACTATTAATACGAGGTGCTCAAAGGCTATTGGATATGCTTGAAAGAATTTTTCGAAGATGAAAGGAATCTTATGAAAAGGGAAAGAACCTTATATAGGTCTACTTAACATTTTTATACTTGCTCGGGCTTATCATATTCTGTTCTCCTTACTACTATAAGTTCTGGTATTTTCTTTATTATCTCATTATGTATTTCTACCTCTTATTGCCTCTGGTTGTTTTATGTATTTGTACTTTATTCCTTACTTTTCTTATAGAATTCTCTTTCCACGTTCTTAAGTGAATATTCTCAGAACCTTACTATTTATTTTCATAACTTGTCTTGAACTTCTGATAATAAGTTAGGGTAACTACAAAAGGATTCTCAATTTGGGAAAAGATTGTGGTTGCTTTCATAAGGATGAATATTGAATAGCTTGGGAATTCTTACTAACCTATCTATATGATTTGAGGATGTACTCGAGGATCGGATACTAGAGAGGTAGTGCCTCACATACTAGTACACCGGGCATACTACATATACAATACCCCAACACTCTACCCATTGTAGTCACTGACTCCCTAGACCATGCTCTGATACTATCTTTGAAACATCCCCTCTTGGATATGCTACCGGCAGGGAATAGGCGGACATATCCCCCTGAGCCACTGACTTTCTGACTTTGTTCATCATTACTAAACCATTTGAATTACAAAACCATGCACATGGACCATAGCCAAACTCAACAACATATAATGCATCTTAATTCTCATAAGTTTGTACATGATAATACTTTACTTTACAACTCAGTTAAAGAACACCTGAGCATTTTTCAATGACTTCACAATGTTAATGCCTGACATGGAACTTTACTTTGACTCTGACAGACACTGTATCTCTGACTTTACCTCATAGACCCAAACACCATAATGACTGCCATCAGTATCCATCCTCTCGAGCTCGTCCTCCAGATATACCTGCAAAACATAAACACTGGGAGTGGAGGGTTAGATAATTTGAATGACCTAGTGAGTGGACGGTTTAAATTGAAAACTGAAATACTTTATGAAAATCCATTATTCTAAAACTGAAATCTTTTCAAGGAAACTATCTTTTCTAAAAAAAACTCTTTTTTTTTTCTAAAAGCAGATATCTTTCTGGAAAATCTTTCTAAAAACCTTTCTTTTTGTAAAACTCTTAATTCTTTCTGTAAAACTGAATTCTCTTGAAAACTCTTTCATAAAACTTATCAATTCTGAAAATCATATCTTTGAAAATCTTATTTCTGAAAATCTCTCTCTGAAAAATTTATCTCTGAAAACCTGACGCATGGGGACATTACATATCTCGTCCCCTCATACGCCTAAACTAGTGGTCTTGGGGCATTACATATCGTCATCCCCCAAGCCACAGAACTAGAGCTAGGTATGTTGATACATGCTATCATCATGATCCTGAATCTAAGGTCTATGGGCGTTACGTATCATTGTCCCTCTTGCCCTGAATCTAGGATCTAGGGGCGCTACGTCTCGCTGTCCCATAAACCTGATCTACATGTGCATATGTTATATCCGTCAATTCCATAAGTCACATCTGAGGTGGGTTTTTCCCCATGCCTCCAAAATCAATACCATTTCCGTCAATTCCAGAAATCTCTAGATTGGATAATTCCCCCAATCTAAAAAATCATAAGAAAATCATGCTTTTAAAATCAACTTTTCTCCAAACATTCTTAATCATAATATAAATGGAAATCAACTCGGTTAATGCTCTATGCGTTTAAAAGTAAGTCTTAATTAAATATAAATAAAATAAATATCAACTTTGAGAGAAAATATCCACTCAGATTTGGAACTTGCTAGTGACGCCTTGCGATGGTGGTGGAACCGCATCTCCTGGTGATAATCTAGAATTAGCAAAATTTGTTAGTACCAAGGTTGCGAATTATATCCTTGCTTAGCAAAATTTATTATCTATTCAATATAAATCATCCTTTCTATGTTACTGAAATTTTAGAGTACTCTAACAATTTTTAGTACGCTCGTTCGAGGATCTCACAAGCTACTTCGCAAAACTCAATATTCTGCCCTCTTTCCAGAAAATTTCAGTGCACTAATACTGACTTTGAGAATTCGGTACGTTTAATCGGGGTTGAATTTGGGGCTTAAATTTTAAAGAATACTTGTTTATGTGACTATTTTTTGTCTGTTTTAATGGATCATGATTTCGATTCTTAGAACTCAAGTTATAAATTTGTCTTTATGCTATATTCTGTTAACACATAACCAATTGACTATTATAGTGCTGCCAAGTTTAAAAATTTGTTACGAATTCATCTTAAGTCTAAAAATTCTATTTTTTGGATATGTTATTCAAAATCATATCTAGTTCACTCAAAATTTTACAGTTTATCAATTGGATCTCTAAAACTCATGTTATAAGAACATTACTAAGACATGTGCAAGATGTCTTGTAAACTGACTTCACAACATAACTTGCAAGTTTTTCCGCTCTTCCGATTTTATTCACCTTAGCCGTATTCTTCAGATTTCCTAGTGTCCATAACATATGTTTTGTATCAAATTTATCCGAATAATTATTTTTTTCATTAGGACATTTCGTCGAACACTTTATGTGCGAAATGCCCAAACTCAACCAAATTTTCAGGTTTCAATTCCTTGACCATTTCCAATACATAATACAGTTTCAATCCAACTTATTCACTCTCTAATCATTTAGATTCGACCCCAAAATAACCAAAATTTAGTATAATCCCCCATCACATTCATACAGATCAAGGTTTCATCTCATGCTAATACTATCATGATAACCTCTAAAATGCATGCTAGCAACTTAATCAAGGCTAAAATGAAAAAATAAATTCTAGGGATCTTCCATGTGCGAATTTAGGGGTAAGATAATCATGCTTGATACTCAAGATTAGAATAAGGAAAATGGATAGAAGCTTACTTGCATGAAAGAAATCTTGGAATCATTACTTGTTATTTCAAAATTTGCTTGAGGAAAAAGAAGATTGGAAGAATCCTTCATGAATTGCTCCCATCCTGGTTTGAGAGGGAGATGAGTGAATAGTAGTTAGTGTTCAAAAAAATATGGGTTGCCTTATATATAAGTGGGGCATAATTTTTTATTATTATTTTAGAAGACACATGGTGATATTTCCATAAAAATCCCGAAATGCTACAGTAACTGTCACAAAAACGTGTTTTTTGACTTGATTCTGGTCTGTTTTCGGGATAATATTCAACATTTTTCATTTTTGGGATAATATTCCAAGTTGTATATTCAAGCATTATTCCAAGCATAGTAAGCTTCCATTCTCTTTCTATCTTCTCAATTTTCAGTTTTGGGCAAAGAAAATAATGCCCCAAATCGTCATTCATGAACTCTAGTTCCTCACTTTTTATTTTTGCTTAATGCAGTTATTAGTAAGCATATTCATGCATTGTATGATCTTATACACATGGATTAAGCATCGTTGTTGATGTCCAAGTTTCCCATTTTAGAGGGGGTTGACTGAAGGAGGATAATGGAGTGAAGTTGATGTTTTTGTTATGTTGATTGATGATATGGAATGAGTTTAGGTTTAGTTGAATTGCAGTTTGTACGATAGTGTTTGTGATTACTTTTGGCATTGTCATTGAAAAGTTTATAATGGGCTCTGAAATCGGGTGAACATCACGACGCTAATAGGCTAGCATTACGTTGCGTAACAATGGGAGGCTCTCTGTCTCAGGTCGGTGCGTATGGAGTCACGCTGAACATATGAATCCCCTCTGCCTCGAGTTGGTCATGAGTAAGACTCGGGTCGATCGTGTGGTGGAAGACTCGAGTCGGTGGTGAGGAAGCCTCAGGTCGGTGATAAGGAAGTCTCGAGACTGATTATGTGAGTGTCGCGATGTCCAAAACCCAGTATCGCGACGCGGAGAAAAGAAGAAGCTTTGCAAACTCGTATAAACGTATGGGTATTGGTTGGACTGAATACAGAATTACTCACATGTGATTCTTAATAGTTGGAAGTACACACCATTGTCAATAGGAATCTCCTTGAGTCGAGTATCATATGTAATCCTTTGACTATAAGATAGCATTGGTTTTATGTGAGATCCTCCACACTTTAATGCCATGTATGTCAGAAGCCTTTCATGGTCTGGCCTCTAGATGTTCTTTGGGTGTGGTTGGATGCACTCAATAATCAAGTACGTATCAAGATAGGATTTTTCGGTCCGTTTGTGTACTATAATAGGATTACGTATCCATATGAGTAAGTATGATTCTTAAGGATTTTGGCCAAAGCCGATCACCTAGGATGGATCGCATCAGTTGTAAACAATCGTGGACATGTCGACATGAGATGTGCGATCGGAAACTTGACGGTGTATTCTATGTTTCCTAAGCATAACTCGAATAGCCTACATCGGTGGGATTGATAAACATATGTGATGACTTCGACTTTTATAGTTCAGAAAGGTCATTCGTGTTCTTCGTGAGTTTGGAGGTGGCTGAATTGCGTACATATTAGCTAGGCCTGTATGACGAATGTGTCTGGACTTAGAGAGTCCCAATATGAAGTTTAGTCGTTGAGCACTTGGGTAGCCAATTATTTTTTATAATAAATAATATTTGATATTATAATTATCAACTAAGATAATCAAGTGTTATTGGATAACATTGATTATTTATTTTGACCTAATTGGATTAATTCAATATTTAAACAAGGGCTTTGTCGTAATTTCATAATTATCTCTACCATTTGAGGATGTTATGGTAATTACCAGTATGCAATTATAGTGTTTTTTTCTTGATTTATTTGGATTAAATCAAAGTGGAAGACATGTAACTAATCCATTAAGTAAGTTATGTCTTGATTTAATTGGATTAAATCAAAGTGATAGACAAATGTGATTAGTCACACGTAATTATTCATATTTGGACAAATTAGATTAAGCCCACATAAAAGTTGATTAGAACTTTTATTATTTAAAAATTTCATAAGTTTTGCTATAAATATCAAGCTTGAGCAAATGTTTTAATAAAGCTTGAGAAAGCTAAGTACAAATAATTCTTGGACAAATTAGCCTAAGTTAGAGAAGTGTTTAGAGAAGCTTTGTGAGGTCTCTACAATATTTCATCTAGAAGAAATCAAGATTGGATCTTGGGGTGAAGCTTGCTAGTATTGGAATCAAGATTGGATCTTGGAGTCAAGCTTGCTAATCCTTGGAAGTTCTCCAAACATTTCAACAAGGAGAAGTAGATTGGATCTTTGAATCATCCTTGCTAGGTAAGTTTAATCTTCTCCAAAAGCTATATTTTTCATTAGTGATACGTATAGTGTTGAATTATGTATTAGATACATAATGTTGAAATTAGGCTAATAAATTGTGTTATGATGCATTGGAAGTATAAACACAATATGCTTGTAATTGGTAGGGGTGGCAAAACGAATAAACGAATCGAATTTGTATCGAATCCTAAACGAATCGAATTGAAATTTGATGGATTCGTATTCGATTAGTTTATTAAATGAATCCTAATATCATGATTCGTATTCGATTCGTTAATTAAATGAATCGAATATAAATATTTGTTCAGTGATGATATTATTTAATATCATAATTTATCATACTTGATTTACGTTAATTTTTCATATATATATATATATATATATATATATGTAACATGTAATTAATATATTTATTAAAAATACCTCACCAAATATCGAAAATATTATTATTTTTCTATGATAATTAGCCATAATTTCTTGAATCTTAATTGAAAATTAACAATAACTAGTAAAAGAAAATAATAAAATGAATCATAAATGAATAAACGAAATAACGAATCAATGAGCTTAAATTCGTATTCGATTCGTTTAATAAACGAATCGAATCGAATTGACCCATTTATTAAACAAATCTAATTTTTCAAACCTGTATTCGCTTTAAAACGAATCGAATCAAACGAATAAACGATTCCTGACCCAAATTGCCAACCCTAGTAATTGGGTCAAAATATTAATGTTAGCCATAGACATAAAATTAGAGTTTGGAACTCTAGATATTAGCTTAGAGTTAAGGCTGCCATTCTAGAATCATTTGACCATCTTTGGGTGACCTAGAATTGTTTACAAGTCACTTCATTGTGGGATTCTAATTTGGTTTATGTTTAGATTCAAAATTTACACAAGTGCATATGTAGAATAAATTTATGTTTTTGTAAAAATATTTGATATTTTGAAAAACTTGATTTTTGTTATGTAACATGTGTTGATATTGGTTTAGATATTAAAAATTAATTTTGGGTGTTTTTGAAGTGTTTAGGGAATATCGAAAGAAATTAAGGTAAAATACCCTAATTCCTTCAGTTCTCTGGAAAGATAGCTGAAGGTAATGCAAAATGAAATTAAAAAAAGAAGAGCGTAGACAGTGATGTAGCGCATGACTTCACGCGTGAACACGCCCGTGATGCGCGCTGAATTTGTTTTCATCCATTTCAGAGTTTCCGGACTCCGATGTAACCCCGGTTTTTCTTATGCTCTAATAATGAAATATAATATTTCATTAAATTATTTAAAATTACACACATGCCTGATATCCATGGGTTAGATCCATGTGGGACACATGAACTGGGCGACGCATGTTGTCTCGGGCTCACGGCCCGGTTGGGAGTACGGAGTAGCCCGCGGGGACTAAACCAGAGAATAATGGAGTCGCCACCCGGTGTGAACCGAGAAAATGAGATTTAAGGCCGCACTCACCCCTCGTAAGGGAAGACCTCAAACCGTTGGGTTCGGAATGGTCCCTTACTTATGCCACTTGTAATATTAGGATTTATGCAATAATTTAGCCAAACCAAAACAACTTATTTCCAATGATAATTATATTTCTAAGTTCACATGCATGAAATTAATCATCACAACATACAACATCACATGGCAATATCATGAACATATTCAATCATATGATATGGAAAACTAAGAACAACCTAATCATGCTTGAGTACTATCTCATTAATACCTCGAATGGATAAATACAGGAATACAAATAATATGATTGACTACATAATGCAAGAGAGATCACCCAAGAGGCAATTATGCATGAAATATGATGAGACATACTCAGTTCAGTGTGTGAGCGTTCATGTAGCGTTCGTAAACGCGTTCGAAGGTTCGCGTTCGTGTTGCATTTGATAACACGTTCGAACGGGACCAGACCTGATGATACAAAATGCATGCGCGTTCGAGTAGCGTTTGATAATGCCTTCGAACGGAAAACATAAGGTTCGCGTTCGAGTTGCGTTCGATGACGCGTTCGAACAGGAACTGGCAGATTGAATACATTCATATGGTTTTAGATACCGCATTCAAACAGGATCACAACAATGACATATCTAATCACATGGATACCTAAATCATGTATAAAGATTACCATACTAAGGGCTAAATCATGCTTAAGAATAAATAATGCACTAGGCCTAATCAGGCTAAATAAATAAATAACGTATTAACTACATCATGCTCAAATACAAGTTTGGATGAAACGGAATACATGTATCTCTCAAGTGGTACGTGGAGTTGTATCCCGAGTGCAGACCGTACTACCGTCTATTCGGATTCGGCTACGGAATTTACGTCCGGGTTTCCATCCGATATACCACAAAAGAGAACATGCATTCCGTTCATCCGGAATTCACATCATGCCTCAACAAAACGACTCTCATGCGATAATATATTAAAATAAATAAAAAACAAATGAAAGATAATAAATACAAGGTGCCCTCAGGTCTTACCTTTTTTGTCGACTTTCGGACTTGCGTTTCACGGAGATCGGAAGGGTTAAAGCTCCTCAACTTTTCTGGTTCACTGGTTTGCATTTTACCTCGTTGTTTCGTTGCTCAAGCTACTGTTTTGACTCTGTTTTGATGCTATTTTGCTGTTGTTTTACTTTCATATTGCCGCCGCATTTTGGTCACTGTCTTAAGGTAAATAAGGGACTATTTTGTGATGAATGGGGGCTGCTTAGGGTTGCGGTTTTTGGACTGTTTTGGTAGTGTCAAGGCTGTATAGGGGGCTGTTATTTTCGGTTGTTCAGAGGGTTTAAAGGGGCTGTATTTGCTTGGGTGAAGGGTGCTTGGGGGAGTGCAGTTTCGGTCACTGTCAGGGTGATTTTCTAAGAACTTTTTCGGTGATGATAATGGGATTTATGGGGCTGTTTCGGTTGTGATTCTCGGCTAGGGGGGAAGGGTTTTGGTTTCGGTTATGGAGGGTAAGTGAGGAGGAATAAATTGCTTCTTGTTGTTGTGTATGTTAGGCGTGGGTAGCTAGGGTTTTTGTGTTTGTATTTTGTGTGAATAGAGAGCCAGCCGGATGCATGTCTTGGTTAAGGGTTGTTATATAGAGAATGGCTAGGGCTTCCCATTGTCTCACATGGAAGGGATTTTGGCATTAAAGAAAGGATTTGATTTAGTGTTGGATAAGGAAATCAATGGATTGAGGGGGGACAAATTTTGGTGAATTAGGAAGGTTGAATATTTGATTGGTGTTAAGTAGGCATTTAATTTGTTAGATTAGGAAGTCAATATTTTTAATTAGGAATAATATTGGTTGATTGATTTTAATTAGGCATGCTTTTATTTAATGTTTCATTTAATTTGGTATATGATTTAATTAATATTTCATTTAATTTGGTATATGATTTAATTAATATTTTTATGGGCTTTGGTGGGCTAATTGGGCTTGGGTGTAAGGCTAGCAGCAAAACCAGAAATACCGACACTGTTCGAACGCCTCTTCGAACCCTGCACGAACGCCCGCAATCTGTTTGACGTTCGAACGTGGTAACAAATGCAGCACGAACGAAAACAGTGAACTTGTGAAATGAACTTGATGACATACTTATTCTGAATTTCCCCTTCCGACGTCCGTTTCCAGCGGCTCCCGTGACATAAAAGGTGGTGCCTCTAAATGAGACTCATTATAGGGACTTATGTGCAAAAATGCAGTGCCTACAGTCGCCCCCACTTTGATGGGACTTGTGTAATGTGCAACAGTGACAATCTTATCAAAGTTATGCAATGCCTTTTCACTTACCTGGCTCGCCAGCTGCCACTTGACTTACCATGTGTTGAGTTGAGTTGATTTGGTGGTGAGGTACTGCGACCCCTGGTTCATTCCCGAACCGTGCTCCATTTTTAGAGCGCCATTTTCGGCATCTTTTGTGTGTGTGCTCTATTTTGGAGCGCCATTTTCGGCAGCCATTGTGTATGTGCTCCATTTTGGAATGCTATTTCTGGCATTTGCTGTGTGTGCTCCATTTTGGAACGCTATTTTCGGCCTTTGCTATGTGTGCTCCACTTTGGAACGCCATTTTCGGCCTTTGCTGTGTGTGCTCCACTTTGGAACGCCATTTTCGGCATTTGCTGTGTGTGCTCCACTTTGGAGCGCCATTTTCGGCCTTTGCTGTGTGTGTTCCACTTTGGAACGCCATTTTCTGCCTTTGTTGTGTGTGCTCCATTTTGGAGCGCCATTTTTCGGACTTTGCTGTGTGTGCTCCATTTTGGAGCGCATTTTCGGCCTTTGCTGTGTGTGTTCCACTTTGGAACGCCATTTTCGACCTTTGCTGTGTGTGTTCCATTTTGGAACGCCATTTTCGGCATCTGTTGTGGGTGCTCCATTTTGGAGTGCCATTTTCGGCATCTGCTATGTGTGCTCCATTTTCGGCATCTGTTGTGGTAGCGGTCCATTTTCGAACCGTGTTGTGCGAGAATGTGGCTCATTTTTGAACCGTTATTTGATGAGATGTTCTTTTCCCCTACAAACCTGCGAACACAAAACAAACATTGCATGTGTGTGATATGTATGCATGTATGCATGGATATTTATCCTATTCCGATGGCTTAGGCCTTCCTTGGTCCATTTCCGCACCGTGCTCCATTTTTGGAGTGCCATTTTCGACGAGATGTGCAAGTAGTCCATTTTCGAACCATGCTCCACTTTTGGAGTGCCATTTTCGGCGAGATGTGATAGTAGTCCATTTTGGAACCATGCTCCACTTTCGAAGTGCCATACTCAGCCAAACTGATGCTGATGTGGGCTCGCCCCTGGGACTCGTCCCCAAGCTAAAACTGATGTGGGCCTCGGCCCTGGGACTCATCCCCAAAACTGAAACTGATGTGGGCCTCAGCCCCTAAACTGATACTGCTGATGTGGGCCTCGCCCCCAAGCTAATACTGATGTGGGCCTCGGCCCTGAGACTCATCCCCAAACTGTAACTGATGTGGGCCTCGGCCTTGGGACTCATCCCCAAGACTGAAACTGATGGGGCCTCAGCCCTTAAACTGATGCTGAAAATATAGGCATCGCCCCCAAGCCGATACAGATGTAGGCCTCGCCCCCCAAGCTGATACTGATGTGGGCCTCGGCCCTGGGATTCATCCCCAAACTGATGTTGATGCGGGCCTCGGCCCTGGGACTCATCCCCAAACTGTAACAGATGTAGGCCTCAGCCCTTATACTGATGCTAATGTGGGCCTCGCCCCCAAGTTGATACTGATTCATTTCTGAAACTGACTGTATTGTTGTTGCTTCCGAAGATTCCCCGTGTTTTAAACATCACTGAATTTCATAGTACCAAGGTTGAATGTTTTTCTCAAATATACTCATATTGCAGAAGAGATTCAGCGAAATGAAGTCTTTATTATCATTTAAAAAATGATTCGAACATGTAGACTAAGTCAATCTCTGTATTAAAAATGCATGATCAAATAAACTAGGAGGGATAACTTCATCATTCCCAACATTGCCTTCTTCCTTGCCCTATAGTCTTCACTGTTATCCTTTAACTCAATGCAAGAAGCCTGGTGGTTGAGAGTTTGGAGGACAAAGGTTTCGGGTAGGCCGGAGTTGATCATGTAAGGGGTGGTGGAACAGAGTGGTAATTTGGTAGGGGGTTCCGATGTGTGTTGGGTTGTTTTCTCAGGATCAGGTATTTTATGGGCATCGATGAGGTTTTGGATTTCATGCCTAAGGTGCGTGCAACTGTCAGTTTCATGGCCTCTCCTCTGATGGAAGTGACAATACAGGCTTAGGTCAAGGTTAGGTGGTATAGGATCTGGGAGTGGCTTAGGCTCTAAGGGTTTTATGAGTCCTTGTCCCTTCAACTTCTCAAGCACCTTAGATAAATGCTTCCCCAGGTTAGAGAAATGCTGATTCTTGATGGCAGCAACTTCGGCAGTAGCGGGTTTAGTCTCAGAACGCTCCCCAAAAGTCCTTCTATTCTGGCCATAGAACTTTCGGTTTTCCGCCTCCTCTTCTTCAATGTCCATGACAGTCTCCCTCAACTGTCAAAAATCTGCAATCATGGAGGTCATCCTCCTCAGCTTACCATAGATAGAGGGCTTGGTACCCTTGATAATCATCTTAATTTGGTCATTCTCTAAAGGCCGAGTCTGCATTTTCAAAACTTGACCTCTCCGGCGGTCTACATACTCCTTGAAGCTCTCCTCCGGCTTCTGCTTAGTGTTTTCCAGATCTCAGAGTGACAAATCAATCTCCAAGTCCGTAACATACTGCTTCAGAAAAGCATCAGCTAGTTCCCTCCAATCTTCCTTAACCTTATTCTCAAGGCTATGATACCAAACCACAGATGTCCCCTCTAGTGACATCCCAAACATCTTTTGGACTTGGCGTTGTGATAGGCCTACTGAACTCATGACTGAGACATATTGCTGCAGATGGACTCTCGGGTCTCCATTCCCATTAAACTTGGCCATGTCGGGCATTTTAAACTGAGCTGGCAGCTGTTCTCCGAAGGTCATTGCCTCATAATCTAAAACACTCTTCTTGTTTACCCCTTATTTTGCGAGAGTAACTATTTCAACATTATCCCGAAGCTTCTGAAATTCTGCCTGAGACCCAATCACTCTGCCTATTGCATACTCTGCCATGTCATCATCAAAAGTGGGGATATCATCCCCCAACCCATTCAGAGGCTCCTCGCGCATCATATTCTCATAATTTCCCCCAGCACGGGGTACAACCATATTTGCCATGGCGGTAGTCAAGGCTTGCAACTGTTCGGTAATCTTGGCGAAACCATTTTCCAACTGATCTATCCAGGATACCTCGTTATCAGACGTACTCATATCTATTACCAGTTTTTTTGGTGAGTCTTCACTCTTCCCCAACCCAACGGGAATCTATGATGGCTTTTTAGACACAAGGATTAACATGATGCGTGTATGCATGAAATTAATGAGATGTGTGTGATACAAGGAATATATCAACTTATTAAAATTTTCACATAAATTGCCTCATCATTTTAGAAGCTTTTGGGCTAACTGTCATATGAGTGAACACGTCCCAGTTTAAATGGCCCAACAAGTTCACATCTTATGGCAAGAAGTCCAACCGTATCCAAATGATAATGCTCCCAAACACAAACATAAAATGGCCCATTGGCGTTTGGAGGCTTTTGGCCCGATCATCATAAGATACGTTCTTGTCCCAATTTAAATGGCCCAACAAGCCCATATCTTATGACAAAAGGTCTGAATGGATCCAAACGACCAAACACAAGCATACAGAAATAATTTCTACAGAGTGGCCCATCAACATTTTAGTAGCTTTTGGCCCAATCGTCATAGGATACGAACTCGTCCCAGTTTAAATGGCCTAACAAGTTCGCATTTCTGACAAGAAGCCCAACTGCATCCAAATGAGGATGGTCCACAAGCACAAGGAAATAGTTGCCATAGGCCATACAATTTCGGTTTACGTGTGGGTTTGCGGGAGTGTAGACAAAGACTCTCGCTGGCAAAGGATTACCCACAACTAGGTCTCCCCACTCAAGGGTTCGAGCGACCAAGTGAGCGCACATTTTTTATACCTTACAGTACGTGCCAACAAGTTATGGTGTGTGACTGACTGTCAAATGGATTTCCCGTTGTAGATTCCCCAGAGGGAGGGTGGAGCGAGGCTCTCTTAAGTACCGTAGCCTCTTAGGCTTTTATCGCTTGGTGACATGAATAAACAACGAGTCTTCCAAATTAGTCTATCACAATATGCAACAATTAAGTGATTGTCTAGGTGTCTTCATAACTTTTCCTTATAGAAAGGTAGTGAGTGAAGGAAGACACCAAACCATTACCCAGCCTAAACAATATGTCTTTGATTAAACCCTTTTTAACTCATAGTAGACACGGTTAATTAAAGCACAAATCATAATATTACAAGACATTATTTCGGGGACGATTCTCTATCCCTAGTGGAGTCTCCAGACTATGGGACACAGCAACTGGGCGACGCATGTTATCCAGGGCTCGCGGCCCGGTTGGGAGTACGGAGTAGCCCGCGGAGGACTAAACCGGAGAATAATGGAGTCGCCACCCGGTGTGAACCGGGAAAATGAGATTTAAGGCCGCACTCACCCCTCGCAAGGGAAGACCTCAAACCGTTGGGTTCGGAATGGTCCTTTACTTATGCCACTTGTAATATTAGGATTTATGCAATAATTTAGCCAAGCTTAAACAACTTATTTCCAATGATAATTATATTTCTAAGTTCACATGAATGAAATTAATCATCACAACATACAACATCACATGGCAATCTCATGTACATATTCCAATCATATTGTAGACACTGCATTTTTGCATATCATGCCCAATGACGAGTCTCGTAAGGAGGCACTACCTTTTCATGTCGTGGAAGTCGCGGGAAACGGACGCTGGAAGGGTAAAGTTGGAAATTGGAATTGTTGTTGGATTTAACTTGGTTGTCTAGCTTCGATTTGCTCGTTGGATCTCTGCTTATGTTCGGCCCAAGAACCCATAATCCACTTACCAAATCATACACCAAGCCCAAATACCCAAGCCCACCAAAAAGAACCAAACCCATGCCCAACACCACACCTCACGCCCATCACTCCCAAATAAACCAAATAGACATAAAATCTTACCAACCACACATCACTAGCCACCAACATTCCCTAAAACATGCACACCTCACTTCCACTCACACAAAACATGTACAACTCACTTCCACCTCCAACAAAGTCCACCTAACCCACTAACTAGCACCCATCACCCTTTGCCAACCATATTCACGCCCATTGCCTCTCTAAAACACCAAAGCCACCTAATTCAAACAATAAAATAGCACAAGCCAACCCTCCACCAAACTCTCCACTAAGAAGAATCTCCCTAAATCAAGCATGTTGTAAGCCACCAACACTCTCCTCCCTTGCCTATAAAAGAAGCCTAAAATCAACCAAAATGTCCTAACACATATGGAACACATAGGGAGCACATATTGAGCACACACATGAAAAGATAGACAACACAAAACACCCCTCACTGCATCCCTCTCTCACGCCAATTCAGCCCCCCATATAACAGCCCTCAAACACGTCCAACTAGCCCCTCATTGCAAGCCTCTGCTCACGCCTACTGCCTCACAAACAGCCCTCAAGCACGCCAACACAGCCCCCTCATAAACAGTCCCTAACACTCCACTGCAGCCCCCCAAAACAGCCCTTGTTCACGCCCAAACAGCCACCAAAACAGCAGCTCAAAGATAGCCCAAACAGCCCATAAAATCACCTCCTTTCACTGCAAACTGCACCTGAAAAACAGCCCACTAATCATACCAAAAACAGCTCCAAAACAGCCCTAATTCATACCAAAAATAGCCCCAAACTGCACCCTCAAACCACAAAAAACTGCACTCCAAAACACTTCAAAAATCACCAAAAAACTGCACTTAAATTCCCCTTCACTGCACTAAAAAACTGCACTTTAAAATCACCGTAAAAACAGCAAAAACAGCAGCAAAAACAGCAAAAACAGCAACCAAAACAGCAAAAACAGCAGCTCAAAACAGTGGCTAAAATCCCCAAACTGCACTAAAAAACTGCACTTTAAAGTCCTCGAATAATCGCACAAAACAACACCCCCAACTCCCTTAAAAACGCACAAAACAGTAGCTAAAACAACCAGAACGGTGGCCTAAGAGACAGCAGCAGCACAGCAGCAACACAGCAGCCAAGCGGAGGGAAAACAGCGAGCAAATCAGCAGGACAACGAAGGAAAAGGGGAACCAGCGAACCAGAAAAGTTGCGGGACATTAACCCTTCCGACGGCCGTGAAACGTGCTTCCAAAAGACGACGCAAAAAGGTTAGACCTGAGGGCATACGATACCTATCTTCTTCGCATGAATTAATAATTTAGAAAGCATGTTAGTTATGATATTTAATTATGCATGACTAGTTGGTTGTGTTTGAGCATGATTTAATTGTTTAGTATGATATTTATTTTCTTATGCATGATTAGGATGTTTAGTATGCTATAGTTTTATGCATGACTATTTGGTTGTGTTTGAGCATGATTTAATTGTTTAGTATGATATTTATTTTCTTATGCATGATTAGGATGTTTAGTATGCTATAGTTTTATGCATGACTAGTTGGTTGTTTGAGCATGATTTAATTGTTTAGTATGATATTTATTTTCTTATGCATGATTAAGATGTTTAGTATGTTATAGTTTTATGCATGACTAGTTGGTTGTGTTTGAGCATGAATGAATTAGTTTAGCATGTTATCTATGGTATTTTGCATGAATACAATATGCCAATGAAGTTGTATGTTCGTCGCTCCTTTGATGTACTTCCAAGCATGTACTCTTAGATGTGAAATGTATGTAAATTTAGGTGTAAGTTTTATCTTGAATATGTGAATTTAGAAGCATGATATCCTTGGAAATAAATGTTACTTAAACTTGATTAAATTATTATGTAAATCCTTTCATTACAAGTGACACAAGTAAGGGACCATTCCGAACCCAACGGTTTGAGGTCTTCCCTTGCGAGGGGTGAGTGCGGCCTTAAATCTCATTTTCCCGGTTCACACCGGGTGGCGACTCCATTATTCTCCGGTTTAGTCCCCCGTGGCTACTCCGTACTCCCAACTAGTGCCGCGAGCCTAGAACAGCATGCGTCGTCCAGTTTCTGTTGTCTACAGTCTGGCGACTCCACTGGGGATAGAGAATCGGCCTCGAAACATGTCTTGTAATGGTTGGATTTGTGTTTTAATTAACCATGTTTACTGTAAGTTTAAGGAATTTAATCAAAGACATTGTTAGGGCTAGGTGATGTTTGGTGTCTTCCTTCACTCACTACCTTTTTACAAGGAAAAGCTAGAAGGCACCTAGATAATCATTTTCCTAGGGGATGGTTGATGTCTTCCTTCACTCACTACCTTTTTACAAGGAAAAGCTGGAAGTTATCTAGATAATCATCTCATGTGATAGACTAATTTGGAGGACTCGTTGTTTATTCCTGTCACCAAGCGATAAGAGCCTAAGGGGCTTGGGTATCCACTGCGAGCCTTGCTCCGCCCTCCCTCTGGGGAATCTACAACGGGAAGTCCATTTGACAGTTAGTCACATACCTTAACTTGTTGACATATAAGGTGCACTCGCTTGGTCGTTTGAACCCTTGAACGGGGAGTCCTAGTTGTGGGTAATCCTTTGTCAATAAGGGCCTTTGTTTACATTCTCGAAACCTACACGTGAATCTTGGTCTTTTTATGACATTTAGAAACTATTGCTGGTGCTTATGGGCCATTCCCATTTGGAGGCAGTTGGACCTTTTATCAGAAATGCGAACTTGTTGGGCCATTTAAACCGGGACGAGTTCGTATCTTATGACTATTAGACCCAAAGCCTCTAAAATGTCGATGGGCCATTTTGCAGAAATTATCATGTCACGTTTGCATCATCTTTGTTCTATGCTTGTGTTTGGGAACGTTGTCGCTTGGATCTATTCGGACCACTTGTCATGGGATATGGGCTTGTTGGGCCATTTAAACTGGGACAAGAACGTATGTCATGACTATTGGGCCAAAGGCTCCTAAGTGATTAATGAGCCGTTTTGTGATTGTGTTCGGAACGTTGCTATTTGGATTTAGTCGGGTTCTTTGCCATGAGATGTGAACTCATTGGGCCATTTAAACTGGGATGGGTTCACTCCTATGATAATTAGCCCGAAAGATTCTAAAATAATAACGAACCAATTTGTTTGAGAGTTTTTTTTTTTTATTATGTTGTATCTATCACATGCACCTCGTGCACCTCACGCATACATGCATCATGCTAACCTCTTATGTTTTAAAAAGCCATCATAGATACCTGTTGGGTTAGGGAAGGGAAAAGACTCACCAAGAAGACAGTAACAACCATGAGTGGATCAGAAAATGAGATATCCCGCGTGGATCAACTAGAGAACAGTCTCGCCAAAATTACTGAACAGTTGCAAGCCTTGACTACTGCTATGACTGGTATGGCTGTGCCCCGTGCTGGGGGAAATTCTGAAAACGCGAGGCATGAGGAGCCTCCGAATGGGTTGGGGGATGATATCCCCACTTTTGATGATGATATGGCAGAGTATGCAACATGCAGAGTATCTGGGTCTCGGGCAGAATTGCAGAAACTCCGTGACCAGGTGGAGTCAGTTACCCGTAAGATGAAGGGTAAAGACGAAGACTTACTAAACTATGATTCGATGACTTTCGAAGAACAGTTGCCTGCTCAGTTCAAGATGCCCGATATGGCTAAGTTCAATGGGAATGGAGATCCAAGAGTGCATCTCCAACAGTTTGTATCGGTCATGAGTTCAGTTTGCTTATCTCAGCGCCAAGTGCAGAAGATGTTTGGAATGTCGCTCGAGGGGGCACCCGTAGTATGGTATCACAGCCTTGAGAAAAAGGTTAAGGAAGACTGGAGGGAACTAGCTGATGCTTTTCTGAAGCAATATGTTACTGATCTGGAGATAGATCTATCACTCCGGGATCTGGAGAATATTAAACAGAGGCCGGAGGAGAGCTTTAAAGACTATGTAGATCGCTGGAGGAGCCAGCTTCTGAAAATGCAAACTCGACCCTCAGAGAAAGACCAGATAAAGATGATAATCAAGGGCACCAAACCCTCTATTTATGGTAAGCTGAGGAGGATAACCTCCATGATCACAGATTTTCGACAGTTGAGGGAAACTGTCATGGACATTGAAGAAGAGGAAACTGAGAATAGGAAGTTCTATGGCCAGAATAAAAGAACTTTTGGAGGACACTTTGAGACCAAACCCGCTACTGCCGAGGTTACCGCCATCAGGGACCGGCATTTCTCTAACTTGGGAAAGCCTTTGTCAAAAGTGTTTGAAAAGTTGAAGGGACAAGGACTCTTGAAACCCTTAGAAGGCAAACCACTTCCAAATCCTCCACCGCCACACTTGAACGTGAACCTTTATTGTTACTTCCACCAGCAACATGGCCATGATACCAACAATTGCACCCGCCTTAGGCATGAGATCCAAGACCTCATTGACACCCGTAAAATACCCGACCCTGAAAAAGAACAACCCAACACATACAAAAACCCTCTTCCCAACTACATGATCAACTCCGGTCTGCCCGAAAGTTTTGTCCTCCAAACTCTCAACCACCCAGTTTCTTACATGGGGATAGGAGATGGCAGTAATGAAGAACCATAGGCTGATGAAGAAGACAATGCTGCAGGCAAAGAAGATATTTTCCCCGGTTTATTTGCAAATCTACTTTTTAAGACATTGATTTTGTTCGAACCTCTTTCATGATAATAAAGAAGTTCATTTCACTCACTTGCCTGAGTCTCTCTCGTTCAACCTGCACATATGAGTATATTTGACAGCTGGCGATACCATGATATTCAACAATACTCAGAACACGGGGAATTCTCGAAGGAAGAATAGCTACTCAGAAATTGGGAAACAGGGCAGTGAGACTGTTAGAGAATAAGTTCACCCAGTCAATCGATGAAGACAGATTAAAGCAGTTTTCAGCCTAAGGGAGAAAAGATCGAGCAGTCACCAAAGGAATTGGCAAAAGACCTAACCCAACGGGATAAGAAATTCATTCATGCATACATGCATACACGTAACCTGCATCCCTTGTTGTATTTTGTTTTTGCAGATTTCAAACGAAAGAGAACCTGCAAAGGGCGAACAGAAACATATGGCACCAAGGAGCCCAATAAGGATCCAACTCATCATGAACATGGAAGACCTCTACACTTGCATACCTACACATCCATGCACGTATTTATTTTGTTATGTTGTATTTGCAGGTTTCAACGAAGAAAAGAGAAAACGGCAAAAGCAAGCCAACCAGAAACAACAACAATATTATCAGTCTCAGGAATGAATCAGAATCAGTATTAATCTCAGGGAAGCAATCCTAGGGTTGAGGCCCATCAGTTTCAGGAATGGATTCCAGGGGGCGAAGCCCATGTTTCCAGCAGTTGAAATGAAGAATCCCAAGGAGATAAAGTCCTTGATGGCTAAACATATGTCCGGTGATGACATTGTATGCTGCGGGGAGAAACCATAGAAACAATAAGTGCGAGACGCACTCTCTTCCGGTACTCTGAATGGATTGATCTCGGCTAGACTCACGAGCACTTGATTACAGGATCTCAACAGTGGAAGCCTGAGTGGTTGACGAGATGACTAGTCAAAGAGATGGTAAGTCAGTGAATGACCGTTTACCTGGGTGTCCACACTTGTTTACCGATGCTATGATATATGATATGGTTGGAAACAAAGAAAAAGTCTCTACAATGAAAAGAAAAAGAAAAATAGACCGCCTATAACCGATAAGCGTGAAGCTACCCATGGGCGAGTATTAGGACCACCATGAGGAGAAATGCTACCTTAAAGGGTAGGTGTGTCAAAAAAAAAATATAAAATAAAAATAAAAATTCAAAATGAAAAGAATGAGACAAAAGAAAGGAAAAGATGAAGACCATATCATATTGAGTATGCTGAAGTAATCACAGAATGTGATTAAGACATCCAGGTTGGTTAGACCCACTGGTTCGATTCTCCGGGGCGAAATCACCAAGTTGGCTTACTCAAGGAACAAGCTGCGAAAGAGCCTTAGCACACACACACTGGGAGTCTAGTTCAGATCACCCATTCAGAAGAGTGGACTTGAGTATGACGAGTACTTTGAAGGTTCTCTGGTTTTGACACGAAGCATTCGTTGAGGACGAAAATATGTTTGATTATCATGATTATCTCAAGTGAGGTATTACAATATTGTTGAAATGAACCGTTACAGTATCAGTTAATCTTTCCAGATACGGCAATCTTGGGGCGAGGCTCCACATCTTTATCAGCTTGGGGGCGAGGCCCATATCAGCTTGGGAGCGAGGCTCCACACCGACATCAGCATCAGTTCAGCCGAGAATGGTAATCCGAGAATGGATCAGAGTTCGAGAATGAACAAAGCCGAGAATGGTAAATCCGAGAATGGATCAGAGTTCAAGAATGAACCAAGCCGAGAATGGTAAATCTGAGAATGGATCAGAGTTCGAGAATGAACTAAGCCGAGAATGGTAAATCCGAGAATGGATCAGAGTTCAAGAATGAACAAGCCGAGAATGGCAAATCCGAGAATGGATCAGAGTTCGAGAATGAACCAAGCCGAGAATGGTAAATCCGAGAATGGATCAGAGTTCGAGAATGAACAAAGCCGAGAATGGTAAATCCGAGAATGGATCAGAGTTCGAGAATGAACAAAGCCGAGAATGGTAAATCCGAGAATGGATCAGAGTTCGAGAATGAACCAAGCCGAGAATGGTAAATCCGAGAATGGATCAGAGTTCGAGAATGAACCAAGCCGAGAATGGTAAATCCGAGAATGGATCAGAGTTCGAGAATGAACAAGCCGAGAATGGTAAATCCGAGAATGGATCACCACACCTCACGCCCATCACTCCCAAATAAACCAAATAGACATAAAATCTTACCAACCACACATCACTAGCCACCAACATTCCCTAAAACATGCACACCTCACTTCCACTCACACAAAACATGTACAACTCACTTCCACCTCCAACAAAGTCCACCTAACCCACTAACTAGCACCCATCACCCTTTGCCAACCATATTCACGCCCATTGCTCTCTAAAACACCAAAGCCACCTAATTCAAACAATAAAATAGCACAAGCCAACCCTCCACCAAACTCTCCACTAAGAAGAATCTCCCTAAATCAAGCATGTTGTAAGCCACCAACACTCTCCTCCCTTGCCTATAAAAGAAGCCTAAAATCAACCAAAATGTCCTAACACATATGGAACACATAGGGAGCACATATTGAGCACACACATGAAAAGATAGACAACACAAAAACACCCCTCACTGTATCCCTCTCTCACGCCAATTCAGCCCCCCATATAACAGCCCTCAAACACGTCCAACTAGCCCCTCATTGCAAGCCTCTGCTCACGCCTACTGCCTCACAAACAGCCCTCAAGCACGCCAACACAGCCCCCTCATAAACAGCCCCTAACACGCCACTGCAGCCCCCCAAAACAGCCCTTGTTCACGCCCAAACAGCCACCAAAACAGCAGCTCAAAGATAGCCCAAACAGCCCATAAAATCACCTCCTTTCACTGCAAACTGCACCTGAAAAACAGCCCACTAATCATACCAAAAACAGCTCCAAAACAGCCCTAATTCATACCAAAAATAGCCCCAAACTGCACCCTCAAACCACAAAAAACTGCACTCCAAAACACTTCAAAAATCACCAAAAAACTGCACTTAAATTCCCCTTCACTGCACTAAAAAACTGCACTTTAAAATCACCGTAAAAACAGCAGCAAAAACAGCAAAAACAGCAACCAAAATAGCAAAAACAGCAGCTCAAAACAGTGGCTAAAATCCCCAAACTGCACTAAAAAACTGCACTTTAAAGTCCTTGAATAATCGCACAAAACAACACCCCCAACTCCCTTAAAAACGCACAAAACAGTAGCTAAAACAACCAGAACGGTGGCCTAAGAGACAGCAGCAGCACAGCAGCAACACAGCAGCCAAGCGGAGGGAAAACAGCGAGCAAATCAGTAGGACAACGAAGGAAAAGGGGAACCAGCGAACCAGAAAAGTTGCGGGACATTAACCCTTCCGACGGCCGTGAAACGTGCTTCCAAAAGACGACGCAAAAAGGTTAGACCTGAGGGCATACGATACCTATCTTCTTCGCATGAATTAATAATTTAGAAAGCATGTTAGTTATGATATTTAATTATGCATGACTAGTTGGTTGTGTTTGAGCATGATTTAATTGTTTAGTATGATATTTATTTTCTTATGCATGATTAGGATGTTTAGTATGCTATAGTTTTATGCATGACTATTTGGTTGTGTTTGAGCATGATTTAATTGTTTAGTATGATATTTATTTTCTTATGCATGATTAGGATGTTTAGTATGCTATAGTTTTATGCATGACTAGTTGGTTGTTTGAGCATGATTTAATTGTTTAGTATGATATTTATTTTCTTATGCATGATTAAGATGTTTAGTATGTTATAGTTTTATGCATGACTAGTTGGTTGTGTTTGAGCATGAATGAATTAGTTTAGCATGTTATCTATGGTATTCTGCATGAATACAATATGCCAATGAAGTTGTATGTTCGTCGCTCCTTTGATGTACTTCCAAGCATGTACTCTTAGATGTGAAATGTATGTAAATTTAGGTGTAAGTTTTATCTTGAATATGTGAATTTAGAAGCATGATATCCTTGGAAATAAATGTTACTTAAACTTGATTAAATTATTATGTAAATCCTTTCATTACAAGTGACACAAGTAAGGGACCATTCTGAACCCAACGGTTTGAGGTCTTCCCTTGCGAGGGGTGAGTGCGGCCTAAAATCTCATTTTCCCGGTTCACACCGGGTGGCGACTCCATTATTCTCCGGTTTAGTCCCCCGTGGCTACTCCGTACTCCCAACTAGTGCCGCGAGCCTAGAACAGCATGCGTCGTCCAGTTTCTGTTGTCTACACATATGATATGGAAAACTAAGAACAACCTAATCATGCTTGAGTACTATCTCATGAATACCTCGAATGGATAAATGCAGGAATACAAATAATATGATTGACTACATAATGTAAGAGAGATCACCCAAAAGGCAATTATGCATGAAATATGATGAGACAGACTCAGTTCAGTGTGTACGCGTTCGTGTAGCATTCGTAAACGCGTTCGAACGGTAAACATAAGGTTCCCGTTCATGTAGCGTTTGATAACTCGTTCGAACGGGACCAGACCTGATGATACAAAATGCATGCGCGTTCGACTAGCGTTTGATAATGCGTTCGAACGGTAAACAGAAGGTTCGCGTTCAATTTGCGTTCGATGATGCATTCGAACGGGAACTGGGAGATTGCATTGTGGGACACAGAAACTTGACGACGCTATTCTAGGCTCGCGGCCTAGTTGTGAAGTATGAAATAACATGGAGTCGCCACCCGGTGTGAACCGGGACAAAGATTTAAGGCCGCACTCACCCTTCGCAAGGGAAGACCTCAAACCTGTTGGGTTCGGAATGGTCCCTTACTTATGCCACTTGTGATGATGTGATTTATGCAATATCTTAACCGAATCTACACAACATGCTCAAGAACAACATATATCTAGTTAATGTTTATAAAGATAAATCCTATGTCTAAGTTCGCAACAAATAACGTAATCATGCTGAAGATAAATAACAAACTAGGCTAAATCATGCTTTAACAACAAATAAATAACCTACGAACTACAACATGCTCAAACACAAGTTTGGATGAGACGAAATACGTGTCTCTTAAGTGGTACGTGGCGTTGTATCCCGAGTACAAACCGCACTACCGTCCATTTGGATTTGGCTACGGAATTTACGTCCGAGTTTCATCCGATATACCACAAAAGGGAACACATACTCCGCTCATCCAACAATCACATCAAGCCTCAAACGACTCTCATGCGATAATACTTTCAAAATAAATAAAATAAAACGAAAGAAGATAAGTGAAAAGGTGCCCTCAGGTTTAACCTCTTTTGTCATCTCACGAAAGGGCGTTACACGGTCGTCGGAAGGGTGAATGATCCGCTACTTTTCCGATTTTGCTAACTCAACGTCTTTTCTCACTGTTTCGCTGTTCAGGTTGTTGTTTTCGCTCCGTTTCGCTGTTGTTTGTGGTCTCGGTTTTTGGTGGTAAAAATGCATTTTTTCTGGTCGTTGGGTTTAGTTATTGTTTGCGGTATTCGGGGACTGTTTTGGGGCTATTTTATGCGGTTTTGGAGACTGTTTTTGGTGCAGTTTTGGGGGCGAATTCTGGACTGTTTCAGGGCTGTTCTTTACGTGAGTGGAAGCAGTTTGTGGGGGGTTCATTTGCATGAGTGGAAGCAGTTTGTGGAAGGCTGAATGTGTTGAGTTTTTCTAAGGTCCCAAGATCAAACAAGACATGAAAACATGCGTGAATACATCAACGGAGGTAGCGGAATACTCACATTGATCGGTTGAGTCGATTTGGAGACGATTCGAAGCCAAAAACGCACTGCCTTTGTGCGCCCACTGCAGCAGCCCATGCTCACTGTCTTGGCAGTTTCGGGTCTCAAAACGAAGCTCCAAACTCCGTCGGATGAGTCCCGCCTCATGGGTGAACCTCCCTACCACCTTCGCAAGACTCGTAGTGTGCTAGCACTTGCGGTTTTCACCATGAAAACCCAACCCTTGCTCCCCTAAAGTCACGCCCAAACCAGTCAAAAACAGTCCACATTTTATGTGTTTGGCGTGAGGAGAAGAGAGAGTTTGAGAGAGATTTTTTTTTAATAATTTTTGTTACCAAAAATCAATTTATATTTATGCCATAATATTTATTAAATTAATAATAAACTTATGACACAAATCATGCAATGGCTTAGAGTGTCAAACACTCAATTTCCATGCAAAACCATTGAGTGCATTGTACACTATCTCCATGCAATGCATTAGAATTAAATAATGCATAATATGACATGTGTCATGTGGGCCCCACACGTTTCCAAATGAAAGTGGGCCCACGTGCACTCACGCGTTCGGGTTCGATATTTCCGAAATACCGAACTTACGTCGCGACGTTAATTAAATCGAATTTAAATAAATAATTGCGCCTAGCGAAATTATTATTTACGTCGCTAACGAATTAATTCTAAATTAACTCGTTTGCCCGAATTAAAATCTAATTTTAATTTCGCGTCGAAATCGAATTTCGATTATTATATCGAATATAATAATTTTATCGATAAATTCCAAATTAATCGTTTTCTCTCTTTATACGACATTTTATCCCGGATAAAATATCTCCGTTATTAATCCTAGATTAATTTTCTCTCTCTTCTGTATAATCCCACATTATTCAAGAGTGCGAGTTGTGCGTCATCGGTGGATTATCGGGAAGCGACCCATGAGATCCCCGGATAAGTTGACAGTAAATACGGTCGTCGGAGTATCCGAATCACGTACGTACCAAGTACTACGTTCTACCGATTTACGAGACAAGGTCGACTCCTAGCAAAGCACCAAGTCATCCCAATTCTCCGGACATATCCTATTAAGAATATTTAGATCTGTATCAAGCGTAGTATACGATTGTATTGTGCATATCGGCCCAGTATCGGATAGTCACGTGTTAGGGCTGGGGCTGGATAAGTGTCTGCCCCGTCCGAAACACATATCGGATGTCTGGTAACTAGTCTCTATAATCGGATATTCATGACCTGGTCATAATATCACGATTGGATGCGCATCACTTAAGAGCACTAATACCGTATCCTGTGTGACATCATCTCCACTATGACTGGAGTGATACTTCCGTCTCGACATCACATCCAATACACTACGATTCCTGATAAACCTAGAAGAGGTGAACACAGAACCAGTTAAGATCCCCCAACCACCAAAACCAAAGTTTACCGATTGTCGTAAGTATTAGCGATGCAAGTCTCAGGTTAAGACTATACACACCTACATTGATTTCGGCCTCCCATAGACACCTAGTCATAATACCAATGGGATTCCGAAGGGTCTATCCAGAGCGAAGCTGTTTCCCGTACCATCGGTGAAACACGACCTCCTATCGCACTTGCACAAGTATCCAATACTTATATATATGAGAACTATGCCGTTGTGCCCTCACAACGCGCACACGTGCAATACTAGCCTATTCCGCATTATCGATGTCCAGTCTCGATAATACTACGGCTAGGGATATTTAATGATTAATCCTTCGTGGACTGATACTGTCTCATATCATCTCAATCCAGGAACTAATCATAGGGACCTCTCTTCATTTATATATCTATGGTGATCTAATCATAAATGACGAGAGTGCAATTTCCTTGTTACATAGTTAATTTGCTACAGCAACACAATGATCTGTGCTAATAGTGACGCTATGGGTCATATTATCCAACAATCTCCCACTTGGCACATAGCCAGTCACTCGAGTGTCCTACACCCGAACTATATAAGGTTCACTCAAATTGCTGAGGAAAAGTTTTCGTCAGCGGATTTGTTTGATTATCATTTGACGCGATTTATACGATCATCACATCGCCACGATGTATGATCCAAACGAATCAGATGATATAGAAGTATATATCTGGATCGTCGATGAGACCTTTAATTCCTTAGCCTGTGCTGACGCCTAGCTCAGCCGCTAACAGAACTATATCTAATCTAATTAGATTTATTATCGATCCAAATGGCTTCTATTGCTGCCTCAGCTGCAGCAATAATCCGCATTTGTTGTTTATTCGGCAACAGTTATCTTGCTCGGAATATTTCCAGCTCAGTGTTCCGTTATTCAAACTTTATAGTACCACAGTATTTAACTGTTTGGAAACTTGCAGCAGTGATCCCAGTCACTTCAAGTTCTCCTTCTCCATAGTTTAAGACAACATCTTTAGTTCTCTCAGATACTAACAGATGTTCTTAATCTTTAATCCAGTGACTATCACTTGGATTGACCTGATCGTGACTCCATATGCTCGAAGCGTATGAGACATCCTATCAAGTACATTTTAAATGTACAATTTCCCGAGAGTGTTGACAACTCCAAATCTATCCCAATAGATCTTTATTCCTTGAATAAAGGTTGTTACTCCCCAGAATTCTACGGAGAATTTCTATTGAAAGCCAAGCTTTCAACAATAGCTTTATGGGAATTTCACTGTCAGTGCGCTCTCCCACCAACCTCCTTATATACACAAGAATTATTTCGTTTTGAGTCAAATCATAAACCATTATGATTATTTCAAAACGACAGTTCCAAGAACCTTATGCTTGCATTGATCCAAACATCGATCGAATAACCCGCAAACCTTGTTTGTCGGTTATACAAAATCGTCAGGATGTTGTAAACATCCTCCAAAAGGTTTCTGTTTCAGGAAAGCGATTTTGATTTGTAACTGACATATTTCATAAATGAAATATACAGTTATCAACAAGCATCTTCAAAATGGATTTATGGTACTTTGCCATAACAGGGAGCCGATACCTCGTATCACTTCCTCAAAACGTAGTCGGATGGTACACCTCCATAAGATTGACATCATTATGGGGTGAGATCAGAAACCCATACCCTAGGTTGTTTTCTGACTCTATCCGATTTACGAAGTTCTTGTGTATTTGAAGATTAATGGTATAGTTTCATCATAGATGAACTATTTGTGTTCCATTAAGGACTTCGTGCCTTGAACAGTGTTACTCCGATTTTCATCGAGTATCACTATCCTCCCACTGACCACTGCATATCGGTATTTCTCTCAGGAAAACCGCATGGTGAGCAACAATCACATTGTTCTCATGTGAGATTTACAAGTACTATACTTAAGGTTTCCCTTAGGATAATCTATATTGGCACTTATCCAATTTGGGTCCTTAGTTTGGTATCATCCAAACGCTATGCCTGGCATACCCAAATTATCAGGAATGAGAAACCTCGTTTCTTCCCTGTTCATATCCTATATGATATCTGTCAAACAGATTTATATGGAACCTTATTCTAAATAAGTTTTGCACTGTTAATACATATCCTGTTGAAGGAGATAGTAGCTCTGAGCGACTTGTGATAAACCTTATCATGTCCTCATCTGAAAGAATAGCGTACTATTTCATGTACGTATGAAACTTACTGCTTAAGTATTTTCCATTACGGTTTTACCGTGGCGGCATAATACTATAGCCGATCTGTTTTTCTACTTCGTGTCGAAACTATAAAAGTTTACGATCTGTGTTCTTCAAAAGAAACACATAACCATAACGTGATGTCACATCCGTTAAGGTCACGAAATATTCATGTTAACATCTAGCCTAGCTAGATATGG
>SKCR01046605.1:0-83408 GCA_019454045.1 Zanthoxylum bungeanum
ACTTAGTAGCTGAAACACAATGTTGATATGACATCTGAGTCATATTGATGTATAACTTAGTTTCTAAAAAAATATGAATGATGCTTGCTAAGGAAAATGATTGTGTTTGTTGGACAAACTGAATCTTCTATAGCTGGCTTACTTGTTGTTACTTACCTCATGAGCGTTAGGTGAGTTCTTGAGGGCCATGAGTATGTGATACACATTGGGAAGTGCATATGATACCATGGAATGACACTAGAGCAAGTGGGAGAAATTGTTAGGGTTGGTGCTCTGAGCGCCAATTCGGATCGTATTTATGTCCGATTTATGAATACGAGAAATACCTTTTCCATAGTATTACTAATTTAAATGGTAGCACCTCTTATCTTTTATATATGTATTCGATCTAATTTCAATTAGATTGAAACTAAATCTGGTTTAGTGATATGTATATATATTAGACAAAGACCCCATGATTTACAATGTAGTGTGCAGTTACAACATAGTTTGTAATTGACATTGGGAAGTGTCACTATAAGTTGTTTATCCTTAAATTAAGTTTCTGGTCAAGATTTACTGACACAGGTTGGTTAGTAAAATCTGTGGAGACCAGTATATGTCGTATATCGGACTTGGTCCGATGGTTTATCCCAATGAACCATGAGTCTTGGGAGACTCGTATAGATGTGTAGGTATTTATTTTATAAACACTGAACGACTCACCAAAGATTTCCTAATAGATGGTACACCAACATCAATGAGAATCTTTTCGGGTTGAGTAACATATTGATTCTTTAACTTGAGATACCACTGTGGATATATGAGTTATCCTCCGATATCTTGTGAGTATCAAGAAACGATCCATCAGTTCTGTAAATAGAGCATGAGTAGTCCATAATTGATTAGCAATCTGTTAAATCTATGGCCATAGTATACTTCGGAAGTGAGTTCCGAATATTATTTAGAGATTGCTAATAGATACGTCGATGAGATTATTCCCACAGATATTTGACGTTTATATATATATCTCTGGGATAATCTAGATACCTGTGACGGAAGGATAATACGTATACAGTGACCTCGACCTGTATGATTCAGCGAGTTTATCCGTGGTCATCATAATTTACGGTTGGGTGAATTATGGACACAAAATTAGATTTTATGACAGATATGCCTGAATTAGAGTCTCACTAATGAATTATACTCGTAGAGCACTAGGGCAACTGTTATGAATAATACTAATTATTTATAACTCGTTTAATGGTTAAACGAAAAATCCATGCGATCGGGACCTAACGGTCATTTTCGAATTAATGTGTATTTGTATTTATTATTTGATATTATTAAATACACATTAATTAAATATCAATTTATGATAATTGGCATATATCATTAATATATATTTGAGATATTTAATGTAAATATAATACATATATTTGAGATATTTGTATTTAATTATTTAATTGTTTAATAGTTAAATAATTAAATTAATTAATTTGATAAATATCTTTATTATGATTTTTTGCTTTTTAATGGCTTAATACCATTGGAACACTTTTTGATTTTCTTTATTAAAGATAAAGTGTTAACAAAATGTGGACTAATAGAAATCAAACAAAAACAAAATAATTGTTATTTTTATTTTTGCTTGGAAATTTGGCCAACTTGATTTTTTGATACAAAAATTATTTTGTTTCAATTTTACATGCTTAGACAAGTTAAAAAATCCTTTACAAAGTGAGTTGAGAGAAAAAGGGTTGAAGAAATAAAGAAAAACAAAGCTTGATTTGGAATTTTGTAAGTTTTTCACACTTTCTTCTACATGAAAATTGTTTCAATTAATCTTATCTTCAATTGTGCTGCTAAGATTGAATCTCTACTCTTTATGTTTGTAATTTATATGGTTGTAATCTTATTTGAAGGTGTTTAGCATGTATGTTTAATTAATTAAGCTAATTAGGTGTAATTATGCTAAATTGATTAATTAGAAATTAAAGTTGCCATTCTAGAGTTTATTAGCCATTCATAATTAACCTAGAAGTGTTCTTGATTAATTTCATGATGGTGAGACTTGATTGGTGTGGTAATTGGATGATTAAATTGTTGAATTTTGTCAATTTATTGTAAATTGTACAATTTGAGTAATTTGCGAAATTAGGGTTTTTAACCCATTCAAAATTTAAGGCTTGTCATATATATATATGATATAATTTGATGTACATTTGATGTATGTCAAATTTGGGATTGATTGGATTTGATCTTGATGTGTTTTGAAAAATTGGGCAAATTGCAATTAATACAAAATCTGGGCTGTTTTCGTAATTATGGAAAACTTTGGACAGTTTCAGAATTCTGGAAAAGTTTCTGGTTTATGTTGCAAATTGTATAAATCATTTTGGGATTCATTTGGAATCAATTAAATATATATTTGATAATTTAAGGACCAAAATGATTAATTTGCAAAGTGTAGGAGTCTCATAACAATTAATGACAAATCTGATTTTTCAGATAAAAATTCAGTTTTTATTTATTGAGTAATTAGAATAAGTTGGTTTATTTTATTTGTCTAAGAAAAAAATTTATCGGAAATTATTTTGGAGTGAAAATACGTGAAAATGGTGAAAAACGGCGTTACCTGCTAACAACTGCCCAAACAGTGAACTGGGCACTGTTCGGGCAGCTCACGAACTGTCCAAATATTTTTAGGCCTGACTTGGGAAGTCCCCATGAGCATTGGTCGGTCGGTTCGGCCAGAAACGCGTTTTATGCTATTTTGCGGAAAAATATTTTCGCTAAAGTTTCACGATGTTTCTATATTATTTATGTCGTTATATGATATCGAATAAATAAGTTTAGGTGAAATATGAATGAATTATTAATATTTGATATTAAATAATTTATTCGTAAGTTTAAAAATTTTAAACTATGATTTCGCCCGAACAACGATTCTTTTGCTGCGCCTCTCTGATTTGACCCCAACAAGGACACCCCTTGAAAATTAGGAAAATTGTAAGATGAGTGCTAGGAAAAAAAAGGAACTTCAGGGATTATAACCAAAAGAGAGCTGGACATCACCTTTTGTCCGGCCTACTTTCTCTGAAACCAGAATATCAGACCGGATACACCCTGATAATCCTAAATCCGGTCAAACTAGCCATAGTTGTCACTGAATATTCAGATTGTTAGTTACAAAGACACGTGATCAAATTATGGCTGGCTAGATAAGAAATTCAAATTAAACATCCGACTGGACATGTAATAAAGTGGTCAACGCATGTGCAAATTTCTAAGAGCTGAAGTCACGAACTGATTAATAACCAGCCGGACTTACATTTCAAATTATACGCCCGGCCGGACATGTATTGTACATTACAATCTATAGTGACGCCTGACAGAGAAGATGCTAGGGAAGGATTATGTCTCTTATTCCATTCTCAGATTTCTCCAAAATATTATGAAAATGGGGCTTATATTCCTCACAAAGGGACCACAATCTTGTTGGAGTTGATGCTTGGAGTGCCAATCCGAATTATATATTTTATTATTTATTAATAAAATAACTATATTTTCATTTCATACTTTATTAATGATATTATCATTATTCGTATTGGATTGATGTATAGATATGTTAATAATCACATCGACCTTAGAATAGTCTTGTAGTAATACTAGACACTGGACGGTCCGACAATGGGATAAGTACTAGTATTTCAAATTATTCTTAAAGTATATATATATTCCTAGTCTTTGGTTTTAGAATATGATCTAATTCCTATAACCTAGAAGACTAGCACATGTTATATATTGGAATTGGAGTTCCAATAGTTTAATTCAATGTACCATGAATTTTGGAAACTCGTATAGACGTGTGGGTATTGGTTAGACCGAATACTGAATGACTCACAGGTGATCCCTAATAGTTGGAAGTACACACTATCGTCAATAGGAATCTTCTCGAGTCGAGTATCATATGTAATCCTTTGACTATAGGATAATATTAATTTTGTGTGAGATCTCCCACACTTTGATGCCATGTATGTCAGAAACCTTTCATTGTCTGACCTCTAGATGTTCGTTGGGTGTTGTCCGATGGACTCAGTAATCAAGTGCGAATCAAGATAGGATTTGTCGGCTCACATATGTACAATAAGGGGTTTAAGTATCCATGTGAGTAAAGTCACGATTCTTAAAGCTTTGGCCAAATTCGATCACCTAGGGTGGATCACATCAATTATGAAGAATCGTGGACATGTCGACATTAGATGTGCGCCTCGGAAACTTGATGGTGTATTCTATGTCTCATAAGCACAATTCAGATAGCCTACGACGAAGGGATTGTTAAATATATGTGATGACTTTGACTTGTATAGTTCAGAAAGGTCGTTCGTGTTCTTTGTGAATTCGGAGTTGGCCGAATTACGTACATATTAGCTATGCTTATATGACGAACGTGTCTGAACCTAGAGAGTCTTAATATGAAGTGTACTCGTTGAGCACTTAGGTAGCCGATTAATTTTGATAAAAGATAATATTCGATTTTTATAATTATCAACTAAGATAATCAAGTGTTATTGGATAACATTAATTATTTACTTTGACCCAATTGGATTAATTTATTTAATTCAATAATTACACAAGGGTTTAATTGTAAAATCATACTTATCTCTACCATTTGAGGATATTATGGTGATTATAATTATGTAATAATAGGTGGTTTTTGGCTTGATTTAATTTGATTAAATCAAAAGTGGAAAATATTGAACTAATGCATTTCCTAATCCTTGTCTTGATTTAATTGGATTAAATCAAAGTGTTAGACAATAAAGATTAATTACACCTAATTATAAATATTTAGAAAAATTAGATTAAACCCATCTAAAAGTTGATTACAACTTTATTTATTAATTAAAAATTGACTAAGTTTTGCTATAAATAGCGATCTTTAGGAATGTTTTAATTAAGCAAAGAAAAAGTTTGAGAGCTAAATACTTGCAAGAATTAGAGAAATTATCCTAAGTTAGAGAAATATCTAGAGAAGCTTTTTGAGAAATTATCACACAAGACACTCTCTTCCAAAATCTATAGAGAAATTATCAAAATTAATCTAGATCTAAATCAAGTTTTAATCATTAGATTATAATTTATTTATTATAATGTAGGCGAGATTGATCTAAGTTTTTTATTGTAAATGCTTCACCCATTACCCCAGCAGAAAGAAATTAGCTACTCATTTTGTAATTAAAAATACTCGTAATTTTATTACTGAAAGAAAAAGACATTACAAAAAGCTTTAAATAAATAAACACACAAGACACTCTCTTCCAAAATCTATAGAAAAATCGGAAAGAAAGCATGAAAATTTCTTCTATCGGAAGCTTCTATTTATAGGGTGAGAAGGGTTCACGCGTCGCGACGTGCCTGTTGAAATTTCATTTTTGCTCTTTTCCAAGTCTGGTTTTTCCTGTCGAGCTTCCGAGCAGTGTCTTACCTACCAAATAACAAAAATACAAAATAAAAATATACAAAACATAACTTAGAATATTATTTCACAGAAGAGCTAAATTAAGAGGATTAATAAAACTACAAGTGTAAAACGATTGATTTTGCATATAATAAATATGCACTTTTTAGTGTTCATCAAATCCCCAACCAGCTTATTACTAGTACCTAGTAATTCAAGTTAAATATAGAAGAAAAATTCTTATCCAAATTAATAATTATTTTCTTTCTTTCTAAATGATCAAATAAATAAATTCTCCTGTGCCTTTTAACAGTCTTCTATACACTCATAAAATAAGGTATTAATCATTTGATTGTGCCCACACTATTCACATGTATTTGTTGAAAAGAGAATAATATTTTTATCCTAAAATTACGTTAGAGTTCGCACCTATTGGCAATGAAATTTTATTTACAAATACATCTTCAATCCTTGTATCGAGTTTTGGGCCAGTGACTCCCAAACCAGTTGGTTTTAGGGCACTGGTGTTAAGATACCCATACGAACTTAATTCCCTGGAACTCAGATATTAAAAAAAAAGGTGTCTGATTTCTTTAAGCTTTTTTTTACCCTTGTAACGAGCTTTAGGCCAGTGACTCCCAGACCAGTTGGCCTTAGGGCACTAAGTGTTAAGATACTCCAACAGACTTAATTGCTCGAGTCAAAAAGGCTACAAACTTATTACAACACAAACTCAAGCTCTATCATTTTACGCGAACAATCAATGCTTACTGAGGCAAGATGTCCGGTTGCTATGCAAAAGCTTTATCATTTTTTTTATATCAAGCCCTACCGTTTTACGTGAACAATCAATGCTTACTAAGGCAAGATGTCCGGTTACTAAATAAAAGCATGATTAGTTTTTTTTTATAAACACATATTTCACTACCTTTAGATGTTACCTCCAACAACTAGAGAATTGAATATTACAAAATTTTCACTTACCACCCATGATCATATGTTACCATGTTGTTGATAATATCTGTCAGATGAGCGTATAAAGATCAAATTTAATCAATATTATGGAGAATTCACAAATTTAAATGATTTAAGAAGAAATGAACAAAAATAACTTGTTACGAATTATTTTTGAGATTCGTCTTAGGAGCGAAAACTTCTTACACAGCTACCTCTGAAAAGCAATTCCACTTGTTTAAAAAAAAAAAATTTGTTGTTAGTTTATGTGTATATATATGTTTATATAAATATATATCTTTACACACAAAATAATAACAAAGTAAAACATTTTTTTTAGGTAAGAAAACATGAAAATAACCTAATAACCTATCCCCTCCCCCAACCAAAATGAGACAATGTCCCCAGTGTTTAAAGGAAAGAGAATTAGAGTTTAGAAGATATCATCTGATTAGTGTGGAAATGACAATTACATCTGTGACTAAAGATTACAGATTAAGATCCAAGTTAACTTTGCGCTTTTTGCCACGATCATTACCGGACCAGTTCAATTTTGAGAGAATATGGTCGATTTTTGGTTCGTAATCTAAGAGTTGGTCAATTAAATTATCAGCTTTTCTTATAGTTAGGAAGATATCTCTTACTGATTTTGAAATAAACCTATTTCTTTTAGCATATTCAAGAAATATAAAAAGAAATTCGAAAAATCCATTAACATTAAATAGCCCAATGGGTTTTTGGTGAATATTCAAGTTTTCCCATGACGCAACTGTGAAGATTTCTTCCAGCGTTCCTAGCCCACCTGGTAAAGTAATAAAAGTATCAGCATGATTGATCATTTCAGTGAGTCTTTCAGACATACCTCGGACAATACATTCTTCTCCATTTGATTTTCCAATGATGTCCTCTGTTAAGGGTTTTGGAATGATCCCCAAAACTTGAATACCACCTTCTTGTACAGTCTTTGAAATACACCACATCAATCCAAGATTGCCACTGCTATATACCAATTGTATGTTTCTGTTTTCCATAACTCTACCTAATTTTCTCGCAGCCTCAACAAATTCTGGTTTAGTTCCAGAGCTAGTTCCACAAAACACACGGATACTAGTGAATCATCATTTTGAAGTTGTCTCCATTTATGTTATCTCTCTTAGCTAGATGTGTTGAAGAGAGAGAAGTGATGAGTTGAATTTATAGATCCTAAAAAAGGGTGAGTAATAAATGTATTAATACCTGCAAAATGATAATTATTAGGGAAATAGATCGTGAACAAAAAATGTTAGATACTGTCGGTAAAAAAGTAAATCAAAACAGTAGTTTAAAGTAAAGGAAATCAAAGCAATACCGAATCAATTATTCAATATCTAACATGAATAATTTATTCATATTTCACCCAAACCTATTTATTTAATATCAAATATTGACATAAACTTATTGAAAACTCGCAAAACTTTTACGAAAACTATTTTTCCGCAAAATGACGTAAAACACATTTTCGACTAAACCGACCACCCAACACAAACAGGGACTGCCCAGGTCTGCCCCGATAGTGTTAGGGCAGTTCATGGGCTGTCCAAACAGTAACAGATTCATTGTTTGGGCAGCCGTCACCCGGTTGGCTCAAAATCCACTCGGTAACGCCATTTTTCACCGTTTTCACTTATTTCAACACCGAAACACATTCCGGAAATTTTTCCAACTCCTAAAACACATCCATTACATTCATAAAACACATTTTTCATCAAAAAATCAGAATATACATATATCTGATCCATAAACCAATTTTTCCAAAAATCATGCTTTAAATCCAATTCTTTCAAGATTAATCTAATTAATCATAACACCAATCAAGTCAGCACACTTGAAGCACTGAAGAACAATTCTATGTGCTATAATAGTGGTCACAACACTCTATAATAGAAACTCTTCATCAAATGAACAAATTGAACACATATTACACTAATATAGTTCAAAACTACTTCACACATGCTTCAAGCATCCAAATCCATGAACAAAAATCAAAAGCCCCAAAATTTAGAAACTAAGGAACCCTATAACCATTCTAAGAATTCAAGAAATAATGAAACTAAATTTCAAGCTTAGGGTTATAAAAAATTACCTTTAATCTTTTGTTTTTGAAGCTTTTTCTTGATTTTTTCCTTGATTTCTTCATGATTTATTCAAAACAAATCCTATGCTTTCCTTTTGGGGGTGGTTTGACCATGGTTCTTCCTTAGGAAGCAAATGAAAAAATTTAATCTTTTAAGGAACCTGATGACCGACTTTGGCTTATAAAATGGGTCATTATTATCATTTCCTTCATTTTATCAAATTAAATGATAACTATACTTTATGTTATCCAATCACATTAGCACACACAAAGTATAATCAATTCATGCCATTTGTTCCAATCATAAATGGACAAATTTCATAACAATTATGAAAAAAGTTTGATTAATTAATTGTTGAAGTATTTAATAATTAAATATTCAAATAATTAAATAAAGTAATTATTATTATATATGTATTTTTATTTACAATAAATAACAAATACATATATATGGCATGTGTCAAAATCTCATTTGATGAATAATTAATGTTTATCTAATCGTATTATGTATCAAATACAAATACACAATAATTATTTAAGGACAAAATCCTTTAATTTCTTCTGTTATCGTTTAACAAATAAATGATCCGAATTAACTCATTTAATCTGGTGAAGTATTATGAATAATCCGTATTATTCATATCGAGTTGCCCAAGTGCTCAACAAGTACACTTCATATTGTGGGACTCTCTAAGTTTAGGTTTATCTGTCACGAAATCTGATTTCGTGTCTATAATCCACCCACTCATGGATTATGACGACCACAGATAATCTCACTAAACTATGCAAGCCGAGGTCATAGCATACGTATAATCCCTATGTCACAGGCTATCTGTATTATACCTGAGATATAGATCAGAACGTCAAATTCGTTCGGTATAATACAATTGACTTTTAATTTACGATCTCTAAATAACACTCTGAACTGATTTCCGAAGTTATACCACATCCATGGATTTACTAGATCATAAACACGTGCTGGATGCCTATGCCATGTACAAAGTATTGACGGATCCCATCTTGATACGCCCTATATATCATGAGCATCATTCCACACCCAACGAACAGGTGGAGGTCTGATCATGACTAGATCGTTGACATGACTGCCATCAAAGTGTGGAGGATAACTTATATATCCACAGTGGTATCTCAAGTCGAAGGACCACTATGCTCGCTCAACTCGAGAAGGTTCTTATTGACGTTGGTGTACCATCTATTAGGAAACATTCAGTGAGTCATTCAATGTCTTATTAAATAAACACCTACATGTCTATAAGAGTCTCCCGAGACTCATGGTTCACTGGGATAAACCATCGGACCAAGTCACGATATACGATATGTACCGGTCTCAGTGAATTTTACTAACCGACCCTTGTTAGAAAATCTTGACCAGGAATTTTATTTAATGATATACCACTAATAGTACGCTTCCTAATGTTAATTACAGACTACGTTATGACTGCGCACTATATTGTAAATCCTAGGGTCTTTGTCTAATATACACGTATCCCTGAACCAGATTCAGTTTCGATCTAATCGTAATCGGATATGTAATTGCAATTAGATCAAATAAGCATATAAAAGACAAGGGTGATACCGTTAAATTAAGTAATATTATGGAAAATATAATTGCTCGTATTTATGAATTATTCATAAATACGATCCAGATTGGCACTCCGAGCAGCAACCCTAACATAAACATACCTCTACTAGATAATTATGGTTTTACAAACGACTCATAGGTGCCAACTGTGTCCCATTATTGTTCATTATCTGTTATGTGTTCTAGGTAATCTAGTGCATCTTTATCCCTAAACTCATCATTACACATCATCTCCACTACTTGTCTACCTTGGGGTGTTAACCCCCCGTAGAAGTAGGCAACCAGCCTCCATGTTTCAAACCCGTGATGTGGACAAATATTTAACATCTCTTTAAACTTCTCCCAATATTGGTAAAATGTTTCCCCCGAATCTTGTGTGAAGGCTGTGATTCGTCTGTTAAAGAAATTTGTTCTATGGGGGGGAAAGAACATTTTAAAAAACTACTCTTGTAAATCATCCCATGTTCTAATAAATAACGACCTAAGATTTTACAGCCAAATTTTAGCTTTATCCTTTAAAGAAATGGGAAAAAAATTTAAATGAATTACATTCATGCTATAATTTTGGTATTTGTAAGTGCTACATACCTCTTCAAACTCCCTTAAGTGCTGATAAGGATTTTCTGATTCTAGAGCGTAGAATGTGGGTAAAAGATGGATGATACTTGATTTAAAATTGAAACATGTTGCATCTGGAGGAAAAACAATGCATGATGGTGATTTTGTCATACTGGGATTCATAAATTGTTTGTATGTCTTAGGATGATTACGATCTCCGTGCTGAGACTCATTTTCTTCATGATTAACTGGGTTTCAATTTGGTTCTCGGCTATTTTAACAAATGATGAATGTGATAGAGATTCTCTGTTTAGTCTTCCGCTGAATGATCGAGACCAGTGTCTCATGCAACCTAAATAAGAAATAAAAAAACAAAAAAAAAAAACAAATACAATATTTACAAAAAGTAAATAAATGACAAGATAAAAGAAATAAACTAAAAAAAATGAAAATAAAATTAAAGAAAAAGGAAAAAAAAAATTAAACTTATTCTATCTACTAAATAAGAATTCCCCGACAACGATGTGAAAAACTTGACACGCTTAAAAAGTGATCTTTTACTCCCAAGTATAAGAGTGTCGAAGTAATAAAATAACTCGGTAAGTTCGGAGTCGATCCACATGGAATAAATTTATTAAAATAGAATGATAAATTGAGCGAAAAGAAAAATATTTGATTTGTTGAAGTTGTTGTAAACTTTTCAATAAAAATGCAATAATAAAATGAAATGCTGGAATAAGGGGATCCTCTTTTAATATTTCAAATCTAGAAATCTCGCTTAGTTATAATATATAAATTGTCCTTATTATCCAATTAATTTATCTCAGGAAATAATTATGCCAATATATAGAACGGGCCATAAAGACGGTAGTCAATTCTCTCAATAACTAGTCTTGCCAGGGTGCTAAATATGCCAAAAATATATAAAACTAGCCATAAAAGCGGTGATACCATTTGTCTATAACAAGTCCTGCTAGGGTACTCAATTATACCAAAATCGTATAAAGCCAGCCATATAGGTGGTAACAAGATAAAACCAGCCAAAGAAGCGGTAGCCAATTTTTTCAATATTAATCTAGATCTAAATAAATTTTTAATCATTAGATTATACTTTATTTATTATAATGTAGGCGAGATTGATCTAAGTTTTTATTATAAAAGCTTCACCCATTACCCCAGCGAAAAGTAATTAGCTACCCATTTTGTAATTAAAAATACTCGTACTTTTATTACTGAAAGAAAAATACATTACAGAAAGCTTTAAATAAATGAAAACACAAGACACTCTCTTCCAAATCTATAGAGAAATCAAAAAGAAAGCATGAAAATTTCTTATGCTACAAGCTTCAATTTATAGGCAGAGAAAGATCTGCGCGTCGCGATGCCAAGGTTCTGCGCGTCACGACGCATATACGAGTTGGGAGACACGTGTTGAAAGATTAGGGCGTCGTGACGCTGAGGCCTTACGTGTCGCGACGCGAGAGGCGGTGTCTACAGTGTTGTTGTCCTTATGGGCGCGTCGCGACGCTGACATTGCGTGTCGCGACGTGCCTTTCGAAATTCTATTTTTGCCCTTTTCCATGTCTGGTTTTTCTTGTCGAGCTTATGAGCAATTTTTTACCTACCAAATAACAAAAATACTCAATAAAAATATACAAAACATAAATTAGAATATTATTTCACTGACGTGCTAAATTAAGAGGATTAGTGAAAGTACAAATGTAAAACGATTGATTTTACGTATAATAAATATGCAATTTTTAGGGTTCATCCGGTGTTAGACACTGGTAGTCCTACTCATATTTCCAACTCCCTCCAGGTAATGAGGGTAAAAAGAAGCTGAATAAAGGGGAGATCCAGCTTAGAGCTAGCAATGGCGAGACATTGGATGTTTAAGCCATATGAATGGTTGTTTTAGATCTCCTCAGTGGTTGTAAATTAAATTTACAAGACTATTATTATATATCATCACTTATTAGAAAAATAATACCATTGCCAATTTAGATAAAGAAGAATATAAAATAAACATTAAGGATAAAACTTTATGTTTATATGATAAAGATAATTTATTGAAATGTGATTGTTCTTTATCAAATGGTCAATATATGTTGGAAACATATGGAGATATCTTTAATATAGAGGAAAATATAATTAGGAAATCTAAATTTAATAATACTGAATTATGACATATGAGATTGGGTCACATATGTGTTAGACGTCTATCCAAATTGGTAAATGATGGTTTGATTGAAAATCTTAGCTTAGATCCTTATCCGATTTGTGAGTTATGCATCTAATGAAAGATGACAAAGTCCTTATTTCTTGGTGTTGGACACCGTGCTAGAGATTTATTGGAACTAATACACAGGGATTTGTGTGGACCATTAAATCATGCCATTCATGATGGTTCAACATACTTCGTGACTTTCACGGATGATAAGTCTAGATATAAATATGTCTATCTGATGAAACATAAGTTAAAAATATTTGACAAGTTCAAAATATTTTGAAAAAAAATAGAAAAACAAACCAGTAAATTCACCAAGTGCCTTAGAACAGATCGAAGCGGTGAATATATGAGTGAAGAATTCAGAAATTATTTAAGGGAGAATGGAATTTTTGCCCAATATAGCCCACCAGAAACACCTCAATACAATGGTGTGTCTGAGCGTAGAAATCATACTTTATTGGATATGATGCTAACAATGATGAGCTATACATACTTTCTTTATTACTTTTGGGGTTACGCTTTACTTACTATTGCCCACATACCTAATAGAGTTCCATCGAAAGCTGTTTCTACGACCCCATATCATATATGGTTTGGTAGAAATCCAAGTCTTAGGCATTTAAAGATTTGGGGTTGTCCTGCATACGTTAGAGTTGTGGAGCGGGATAAACTAGCACCCAGAGGTTAAATATATAGGTTTGTTGGATATCCTGGAAATTCTATGGGATATCAATTTTATAAGGTACGGTTTTACCAACTTTAAGATAGCAAATGTACCATTCCGATATGGCATACATCTTTACAAGAAAATGGCACCTCAGACTAAGAAAAAGAGAGTAAGAATTTCTAACTTGTCATATGCTTTTTGTATTGGAAGCATAATGTATGTCATGCTATGTACTAGATCTGACATCTGTTTCGGCATCAGTGTGACCAACCAGTATCAATCTAATTCTGGTAATGATCATTGGACAGCCGTGAAACATATCCTAAAATATCCTAAGGGCACTAGGGATAAGTTTATGATTTATGGAGAAAATAAGCTACAAGTTAAGGGTTATACAAACTCCGACTTCCAGGGAGATCCAGATGATAGAAAATCTAGATCAGGTTACGTATTAGTTATGAAGAATCGTGGACATTTCGACATGAGATGTGCACCTCGAAAACTTAACGGTGTCTTTTATGTTTCCTAAGCACAAATTGGATAGCCTACGACGAAGGGATGTTAAACATATGTGATGACTTCGACTTGTATAGTTTTGAAAGGTCGTTCGTGTTCTTCGCGAATTCGGGGTGACCAAATTGCTTACATATTAGCCAGACTTATTGATTACGCCCAAAAAGTACTTGCAGCTATCGCAGTATAGTTGGGGTGTCGATTCCTCAGAGAGATGGTTACAAATAACTAATTCACTTAAACAAAATATCAGCAATAACTTAATTAAAGAGAAGGATTGAATTGGTAATGCAAATTAAAGATAACGAAAAACACTTAAAAGTTATCAATAAAGAGAAGTCGAAAAAATGTATGGGAAGAAGATGAGGAGGTGTCGCAGCGCCAGAAAGTGGGCACCAGTGTAATTTTATGGTGTTGTGCGTTCTGCATCTCTACTCTTCCCGCGTGCTTCGTATGCGTCCGTAAGGTCCCGAAACATGTACAATTGCTCCAATCTTTATGTTCCATTTCTTCCTAATAACAAGACATAAAATAAACTATAATTAAGATCAAATACTTAATAATTAAGTTGAATTGGTGATGCTTAAAGTACATTTTCATGCACTTATCACAACCCCCAACCAGGTTATTGCTAGTCCCTTGCAATTGAAGCACAAAAATATAATAAGAACTAAACAAAATTAAAAAAAAAAACTATCTAAGCCACTTTCGTAAGGATTATAATTGCATTTAGCGTATACAATAAGCCTTTAAACCTCTAGGTGGCCTTAGTGGACGAGTTATAATGTCGTGTGGGCAAGCATTGACGATACCCATAAACGTCATTCAAAACATGCAAACATGCAAAAAATAACAAAATGAAATAGTCCCAATAGTTACACATATTATTGTCCTCAAAGAATGCCTAATAAATTCGAGTCCTTGAATAAATCATCTAAGCCAGACTCATAGTGTGTGTGTGTGTGTAAAGGTTCATTCACAGCTTGATTCCTAGGTAAGCCAACTCAGTGATTTCGTTTAAAAATTAGGATCTGATGGGTTAAACTAACCTAGATATCTCAAATGTACTTTGTAATTGCCTTCTTTTTTTTGCTCAGTATGGTATGTTTTTTTCTTTTTCTTCTTTCAAAACCTTTTCTTTTTCTTTTCAACACACATACCCTTTAAGGTAGCATTTCTCCTCATGGCGGTCCTAACACTCACCTATTGGTAGTATCACGGTTATCAGTTATAGGTGGTTTAATTTTTTTTTCTTTTTTTTTCTCTTTCTGTTTTTACTTTAACCATACCATGCATCATAACACCAGCAAATCAAGATAGACATATAAGCAAACGGTCATTCATCGACATGCAATTTCTTCAATTAGTCACTTTGCCAACACTTAGGTTTTTACTGCTAAAAACCTAAAGTTAAGTGATTACGAGTCTAACCTGGATCAACTACTCAAGGTATCAAATAAAAAAGTACATTAAAGAACTTATTTTCTAAGATTTCATCCTAAAGCAAACAATATTCATTATTGGACTTATGCTTTACTATTAAGGACTAAAAACTAAACAATTTTTTAAAATAAAACAACAAGTATTAGCATGCGCATGCACACAACCTCAACCTAAAACTTGCATTGTCCTCAATGTAAGCTAAACATAAAGAAACAAGAGTGAAGAACAACATTACCATGCATGAAGTTGATCAGGCTCTCGTTGGTAAGACTTTAGTTGTGTGGGCTGTGTGGGTTGCGCTAACATCTGCATAAATACTCATGCAAATAATAAGCATGCAATTACCATACAATAAAATAAAAAAAAAATTAAAGAAAACAAAATGAGTAAATAAAATAAAAAAAAATAAATGCATATGCAAGGGTTGCCTCCCCGCTAGTGCTAAGTTTAACGTTTTCAGCCAGATCCAATCACCCAAGTTGTCATGGTGGCTTCCATGTAGCGGACAAAATAGTCTCATTTTATTTCTTCTTTGGAGGACATTGGTGATCAAGGCATGAAATGGAAATTTTGGCTGGCTGCGGCATTGTATCCATCGATCCCCCAGGGTATACTGTGGCTGAGATTTTAGGCTGCCTATAAGGAAAAATTTGCTTAATCGCCTTTTTAACTTTCCAGGGATCATCCTTAAGTAAGCACTAACTCCATTTTTCCTCTTTTTACGGTTCTTTGGGATTAGGTCCAGATCGGGATGGCAAGATTCATGTTGTAAATAAGTTATTTCCGGTGAGACTGTGTCTATCTAGTATGTGTAGAGACACTTATCATCATCTCTTGATTGTTTCTCAACATGAAAAATATTTACTTCCAATGTCATATTCCCAAATGATATCTTCATGAGACCATTCCTGCAATTGATAAGGGCATTAGCTATAGCAAGAAAAGGTCTACCTAAGATAAATGGAATTTTTGACTCAATGTTAACCATATATTGAGTGTCTAAAATCAGGAAATCAATTGGGTAGTAGAATTTATCAATTTGTAGTAAAATATCCTCAATTACTCCCTGTGGTGTTCTGATAGAGTGATCAGCTAATTGTAAAACCACAGATGTAGGTTTAATCTCTCCAAGTCCTAGCTGCATATAGATAGAATATGACATGAGATTAACACTAGCACCTGAATCTAATAAAGTCTGACCGAACTCATATGTGCCAATGTGGCAAACAATAGTGGGGCATCCTAGATCTTTGTATTTTGGTGGGGCCCTCTGGTAAATCACGGCACTTGCTTGTTCTGTTAAGAATACAGTCTTCTTCACATGATGCTTTCTCTTCATGGTGCATAGATCCTTCAAAACCTTCGCATATATAGGAACCTTTTTGATCACATGTAACAGAGGAAGTTAATCCTTATTTACTTTAAATGTTCTAGGTTCTCACCATTAGGGTCTATAGCTCTCGTAGTAGGCCTAAGAGCTTGAGGGAAATGTACTCTAACTAGGATATGTGGCACTTGTTCTTCCTGAGGAGTATTTGTACTATTATCTTTGGGGTCACCTATAATGTTGGAGGTGTCTTTCATGTATATTTCCTTACCACTCCTAGTGATTATGGCATTAACAACTTTTATATTGGATGCCTCATGATCATCTTGTGCCATATGTTGTCGTTGATTTGGTTGTGTCTGAGATGGGTGTTAGACATTATGTCCCATAGCGTCACTGTTTGTAAATGATATTGTATTATTGTACAAAATTAACTATGTGATAATGAAATTGCCTTTTGCCGTTTTGTAATATTATTTACTTTGATATATAAATGGCGAAAGTCCATATGATTAATACCGGATTGAGATGATATGAGACAGTATCAATCCATAAAGGTTTAATCATTAAATATCCCTAGTCGGAGTATTATCGAGATCGGACATCGATAATGCGGAATAGACTAGTATTGCGCTTGTGCACGTTGTGAGGGCACAACGGCATAGTTCTCATATATTTAAGTATTGGATACTTATGCAAGTGCGATAGGAGGTTGTGTTTTACCGATGGTACGGAAAACAGCTTCGCTCTGGATAGACCCCGCGGAATCCCATTGGTAGTATGTCTGCGTGTCTATGGGAGGCCGCATCAGGGTAGGTGTATATGGTCTTAAGCTGAGACTTACATCGCTAGTACTTGCGACAATCGGTAAACTTTGGTTTTGGTGGTTGGGGACCTTAACCGGTTCTGTGTACCCCTCTTCTGGCTTTATCGAGAATCGTAGTGTACTGGATGTGATGTCGAGATGGAAGTATCACTTCAGACATATGGAGGTGATGATCACGCAGGACACAGAACTAGTACTCTATAAAAGGTTGCAACCGTCGGGACAATATGACCAGGTCAGGATTGTCCGATTTAAAGAGACTAGTTGCTTGATGTCCGATATATGTTTCGTACGGGGCAGACACATTTCCAGCCCCAGGCCTAACATGTGATCATCCGATACTGGTTCGATATACGCAATACTACGGTATACTACGCTTGATATAGATCTTATATTCCTATAAGAATATTTCTGGAGAATTGGGTAGGCATGGCGCTTTGCTAGAAGCCAACCTTGTCTTGTGAATCGGTAAAAACGTAGTACGAGGTACGTACGTGTTCGGATAATCCGACGACTGTATTTACTGCCAACATATCCGGAGATCTCTTGGGTCGCTTCCCGAAGATTCACCAATGACGTATGATTCAAACTCGATTAATCTTGGATTAATTACGGAGAGACTTTATCTTGGATAAAGTACTATACATAGAGAGAGAACGATTAATTTGGAATTAATCGTAAAATTATTATATTCGATATAATAATCGAAATTCGATTTCGACGCGAAATTAAAATTAGATTTTAATTCGGGCAAACGAGTTAATTTAGAATTAATTCGTTAGCGACGTAAATAATAATTTCGCTAGGCGCAATTATTTATTTAAATTCGATTTAATTAACGTCGCGACGTAAGTTCGGTATTTCGGAAATATCGAACCCGAACGCGTGAGTGCACGTGGGCCCACTTTCATTTGGAAACGTGTGGGGCCCACATGACACATGTCATATTATGCATTATTAACTCTAATGCATTGCATGGAGATAGTGTACAATGCACTCAATTGTTTTGCATGGAAATTGAGTGTTTGACACTCTAAGCCATTGCATGATTTGTGTCATAAGTTTATTATTAATTTAATAAATATTATGGCATAAATATAAATTGATTTTTTGTAACAAAAATCATTCAACTCTCCTCTCTCTCACATTGCCGAAACTACATGCAGTTTTGGGCTCTCTCATTTCTTCATTTTTGTGGCAAGATTTGAAGAAGTTGTGCATTCAAAATCACAACAAAGGCTAGCACCTTCAAGGGATCATACATAGGTGATATGGGAAACTAATCCTTGAGCTTGGGAGGATCAAACAAAGCTTGGAGCTGCACTTTCCACCTTGGCCGAATTCATCACTGCACAAAGGAGAAGTTTTTATTTCATCAACGCATCCGCATTCCGATTTTTGTGAGTATGATTCCGCCATACTTCAATATTGTTCATTCATTTATATATATTTTGTTTTGCTCTTGTTGATCTTGGAGCTTGGTAATAGAAACCAACAATGGTATCATTGAGCTTAAAGAAATGCAAATATATTAGGATGTTATTTGGGGAAAATTGTATGAAGCATGATTTGATGAGTTTGCTTGATTAAATATGCTTAGATGTATGTTATTTAGATTATACATCATCAATTTCATGGAAAATAAATTGGATTAATTTTTCCAACCCAAATGAGGCTTGGCCGAATACATGCAAGCATATGGACTAGATGATTTTTTAATTTTAAGACATTAGATGACTTGAAACAATATGGAATGATGATTTGTAACTCGATTGGATGAAAACGAAATCGGAACCATTTTAATCACCTTGGCCGAATGCTTGATGGAGGATTAGGGACTTGATTTTTTGATTAAATAATGTTGGACATATATTAAGATAAAAATATGATTAATGGATTATTTGATATTTTGGGAATATTGATTTAAAGAATTAATCATGATAATACACTTTAATTAATTAAGTTTAAAAATTTGGAATTTTAAAATTTGGTTAGTTGGGCTTAATTTTGAATTGGGCCTAAAACTATTATATTTGGACAAATGGGCTTGGTTGGGCCAAGTAGATTTGGACCATTTGGATTGGATCCAAAATGGGCCTAAATCACACCATTTAAGCCCAAATATAATAAATGGGCTTTTATGTTTAATTGGGCCTTATGGGCTTGATATTGATTTTATGGCATATGAGGGTGATTCCTTATTGGGCTTGGTAATTGGGTTTGACCCATACATTGACCAAAACCCAAGCCTAAAGAAATCATTGAAAGCCCATCGGACTTTAATTAAACGGACATTAGATGTTAGTTGGGCTTTGAGACCCGATTGTATTAGATTTGGAATCTAAGTTATAAAAGCACATAAAAGTGTAAATATTTAATTTAGAATTAAATAATAGGATTAGTATTGAATACGACTTAAATTGGATTTAACGAGTAGTTCGATATAATTCGTGAATTCATACTATAAGTATTTATTCTCAAATTGAGTTGGACTCGCGCAAATGCAAACAATTGTTTGAACATTGTATTGTCACCTAATTAAAGACTAATAATTGGATTTGATTGGTTGTATAACATGCCTTGAATGAATGAATGTGGATGTGATGTATGAATAGTGTATATCGGATGGATATTAGAAGGGAAGGGTAATTTTAGAAATTATTGTAAATTTAGAATTTATAAATTGGACCTGCGTGTCCAGCCTTTCTCTTATTGTCTCTTTGTATTCTCTTCTCACCTAATTCCCCTCAATGTAAATGAGGTTTCTCTTATTGTATTATGTAATTGGGTAAGAGTAGAATAGTGCTAGCGGGGAGAGGAAAGGGAGTGATTTGTTCTAGGAACAAGTTGTTGTTCATATCCATCCGTATATCGCTATTACTTTACTTTACGCGCTTTATGATGTTTTAGAAGCATGCTTAAGGGTGTATGATGATGAGACTAACAAAGATAAATTAATTGGTTGCCAATTACGCAAAAAATCCCTCAAACAATATTAAGCGATTTTCCTTCCATTGAATGATTCTTGTTCAAGATCCGAAGTTGGCATTGGTTTGTTTGGCCAAGTCAAGACCTTTGTCAATCAAGGATGTACTTGAATCATGAGAGTTTTTTTGCATATCGGTGTCTTGTCCAAATCGTGATTTTTATTGGCCAAAGTCAAGATCACTTTTTGTCCAATGACATTGATTACGAAACTTTCCTCGTCAATGGGTCCCGCTTAACTGGAATCATTAGGTTTGTTTTTGGCCAAAGCCAAGGCCTAGATGATTCGGAGGATAGGGTTAGGAAAATGTAATGGATACATTGACATTATACATATGTTTGGGACTTGGATGTCCACCTAACCGGATCTAGGAATTGGATGAGATCCAATTGATCATAGAGATCTACCTAAGTTAAATAGCATACAGCTTTTATTGGCCAAAGTCAAGGTTGTGTGTTATTTAACGGGATCCTAGCCCACTAGGAAATGCGATTTCCCGAGTTCTCCACAAGAGGGTTAGAGACTTGAAGAAAATAGTGGGAGGCTATTATTGAATTTGCAATTTCGTTCAGATACTTAGCCTTACGCGTCTTTCAAAATTATTTCGTCAATATTTTAATAATTAGTTGGACTAATATATTGTTATTTTGCTTCTAACAGTTTGACTGTACCCATAACATCGTTGACTTTATAGTTGGACTATAGTTGTCAAGATGACTGGCAGGGTAATGTCCGCGACATAATCATGGGCGATAATGTCTTCAAAGGACAAACTTTGCCGATGGGAAATGAACCTCAAGATAGTGCTTGGGGCTGAGAGGGTGCTGTATACTATTCAGAGACCTCTCCCGCCTAAACCCACTGAGCCACTGGAGCTAGAGTTATGGAAGACTCATAGTGACGATTGTGACCAAGCTCAGTCAGTTATGCTAGCTGCAATGACCCAGCATTTCAGACGCCAGAACAGGGACTTGGATCCCTATAACATGATGGCAAGATTGCGTGATCTCCACCGCACCAACAAGCGGATGGAGAGGTATGAGCTAGTAAGGAAACTCTTCCGCTCCCGGATGACAGACGGCGCATCAGTTGAGGCCCACGGGACTCAAATGATCGCTGACATAGATGAGTTAGCCAAGATGGGCATTGTCTTGGAGGCAGAGTTGACGATTGATATGCTATTACAATCGCTACCCGATACTTGGAAACAAATCATCATCAACTATAAGTTGATGGACACTGACGACACTCTTGGAGAGTTGTTGTCCGTGCTGAAGGAGTCCGAAAAGGAACTCCTAAAGGGGAGCAAGCGCGAGGCGCATTATGCATCGACCTCTCATGCGCCAAGGGCTGGGCCCAAGGCAATTGGAGGTGCGAGGAGAAGAAGTTCAAGAACAAGGGCAAGGGCAAGTTGACAGTGGCTTCTAGGAAGCCAAAGGACAAATCTCGTGACATCTGCCTCAACTGCGGCAAGAGGGTCACTGGAAACGTGACTGCCGAATGGGCAAAGGGCAGAGGGAGGATATCAAGGCTGGCAAGGCTATCGCCTCTGGTATGTTTGTTATTGAGATAAATATGAATACTTCTAGTTTTAAAAATTGGATTTTGATTCTGGTTGTGGTGCTCATATTTGTACTGATGTGCAGGATCTGCAGGATAGCAGGGTGCTGGCATCGGGGGAGATGGATCTACGGGTCGGAACGGAACACCAGTTGCTGTTTTGGCCGTAGGGACTTTTGTTTTAGAACTGCCCTCAGGGCATGTACTTAAACTTTTGAACTGTTATTTTGTACCTAGTTTAACTAGGAATATTATATCTGTATCCTTGTTAACCCAGCAGGGTTACACTTTTGTATTTAGAAACACTGGGTGTTATTTATATAAAAATGATGCAGAAATTTGCACAGCTGTTGCAAAAACGGTCTTTATATTTTGAATATAAATGAATCTCCTAAAATGACAAACAAAAGGCTCAAAAGGAGTAATCTAAAAGATGAAGCTTATATGTGGCATTGTCGTCTAGGACACATCAACAAGACTCGCATATCCACACTTTCGAAGAGTGGGTACTTGGACGAATTTGATCCCAATTCATATGACGTCTGCGAATCTTGTCTTTTAGGCAAAATGCCTAAATCACCTTTTAGCGGTAAAGGTGAACGTGCCACAGAACTGTTGGCTCTCGTTCATACTGACGTATGCGGACCCATGTCTAGCCAGGCTAGAGGTGGATTTCACTACTTCGTAACCTTCACAGATGATGCATCTCGTTACGGTTATGTGTATCTTATGAGACACAAGTCGGAAACTTTTGAGAAATTCAAAGAGTTTCGACACGAAGTGGAGAAACAAACAGGGAAGAGTATTAAGACATTACGGTCAGACCGTGGTGGCGAATACTTAAGTTATGAGTTTCAAGATTACTTGAAAGAATATGGTATTCTTTCACAGTGGACTCCTCCTGGAACACCGCAATTAACGGTGTGTCCGAACGGAGAAACCGCACCTTGTTGGACATGGTAAGGTCAATGATGAGTCGCACTGAGCTACCAATATCCTTCTGGGGATACGCATTAAACAGTGCTATACTTATTTTGAATAAGGTACCGTCGAAGTCTGTTGAACAGACTCCATATGAGATATGGACAGGAAGGAAACCAGGTTTCTCTTTCCTGAAGATTTGGGGATGCTGGGCATATGTTAAACGTTTGGAAGGTACCAAACTTGAACCCAAATCTGATAAATGCCTTTTCGTAGGATATCCTAGGGAAACCAAAGGATATTACTTCTATCACCCACAAGAGAACAAAGTATTTGTTGCTCTACAAGCATTTTTCCTTGAGAAGGATTTTATAAATGCAGTGGTAAGTGGGAGGAAAGTAGAACTCGATGAAGATCGTAGTGATACTGTTCCTGGCAATGAATCAACGACGGAACAAGAACAGACCGTCTGGGATGAGTCTGTACCACAAACTTCACATACACAAGGACCGCGTAGGTCGGAGAGAGTCAGAACAGTACCTGAGAGGTATGGGTTCCTGATCTCACCTCATGTAGATATTAATCTTATTGAGGATAATGAGCCGGCTACGTATGAGGAAGCGATACAAAATATCGATTCCGCTTTATGGCAAGAAGCCATGAAGTCCGAGATGGATTCCATGTACGCCAACCAAGTTTGGACACTGGTTGATGCACCAGAAGGCGTAAAGCCTATTGGATGCAGATGGATCTTCAAGAAGAAGACCGACATGGATGGCAACGTACAAACGTACAAAGCTAGGCTTGTAGCGAAGGGGATCGTCAACAATATGGTATTGATTATGACGAAACCTTCTCACCCGTTGCCATGATTAAATCCATTCGGATAATGCTTGCAATAGCTGCATATTTCGATTACGAGATATGGCAGATGGACGTTAAAACCGCTTTCCTTAACGGAAACCTTTTGGAGGATGTTTATATGCAACAGCCTGACGGTTTTATCGTACCTAGACTTGCAAACAAGGTTTGTAAGTTAAATCGATCCATTTATGGATTGAAGCAAGCATCACGGTCATGGAATCAGCGTTTTGATGAGATCATAAAAGAATATGATTTCGTGCAAAACGCAGATGACCCTTGTGTATACAAGAAGGTTAGTGGGAGAGCACTTACTTTTATTGTCCTTTATGTCGACGACGTATTGCTTATAGGCAATGACATTCCATGCTAACGTCGGTGAAAGCTTGGCTTTCATTAAAATTCTCCATGAAAGATCTGGGAGAAGCAGCCTTTATTCTTGGAATAAAGATCTACCGGGATAGATCTAGAAAGCTGCTTGGACTCTCCCAGAGTACATACATTGATAAAGTGTTGAAGCGATTCACATGGAAAATCCAAGAGGGGATTGGTTCCAATGGTACGTGGTACCTCTCTGTCTAAGGACATGTGTCCTAAGACTCAGGAAGAGAGAGACAACATGAGTCGGATACCGTTCGCCTCGGCAGTCGGATCGATCGTATGCCATGTATGTACACACGACCTGATTTCTCATATGCTTTGAGCATGTGCAGTCGCTATCAGGCCGATCCAGGTGAAGGTCACTGGATAGCAGTTAAGAATATCCTTAAGTATCTTAAACGAACTAAGGATGCTTTCTTAATTTATGGAGGTGGAGAACTTGCGGTATCTGGGTATACCGATGCAAGTTTCCAAACCGACAAGGATGACTACAAGTCGCAATCCGGGTACATTTTTTGTTTGAATAACGGAAGTGAGCTGGAAATCTTCCAAGCAAGATACTGTTGCCGATTCAACAACAGAAGCGGAGTACATCGCTGCATCTGAAGCAGCAAAGGAGGCAGTTTGGATCCGAAAGTTCCTAATCGGATTAGGAGTAGTTCCGTTAGCAGCTGAGCCCGTTCCATTGTATTGTGACAATAACGGGGCTATAGCACAGGCTAAGGAACCAAGGTCTCATCAACGGTCCAAGCATGTTCTTCGACGGGACCATCGATGATAACATTGCAGATCCGCTGACGAAGGCTGTTCTTCAGCAAGTTTTTGAACGACACATACATAGTTCGGGTATTAGATGCTTGAGTGACTGGCTATAGGCCAAGTGGGAGATTGTTAGACATTATGTCCCATAGCGTCACTTTTGTAAATGATATTGTATTATTGTACAAAATTAACTATGTGATAATGAAATTGCCTTTTGCCGTTTTGTAATATTATTTACTTTGATATATAAATGGCGAAAGTCCATATGATTAATACCGGATTGAGATGATATGAGACAGTATCAATCCATAAAGGTTTAATCATTAAATATCCCTAGTCGGAGTATTATCGAGATCGGACATCGATAATGCGGAATAGACTAGTATTGCGCTTGTGCACGTTGTGAGGGCACAACGGCATAGTTCTCATATATTTAAGTATTGGATACTTATGCAAGTGCGATAGGAGGTTGTGTTTTACCGATGGTACGAAAAACAGCTTCGCTCTGGATAGACCCCGCGGGAATCCCATTGGTAGTATGTCTGCGTGTCTATGGGAGGCCGCATCAGGGTAGGTGTATATGGTCTTAACCTGAGACTTACATCGCTAGTACTTGCGACAATCGGTAAACTTTGGTTTTGGTGGTTGGGGACCTTAACCGGTTCTGTGTACACCTCTTCTGGGTTTATCGAGAATCGTAGTGTACTGGATGTGATGTCGAGATGGAAGTATCACTTCAGACATATGGAGGTGATGATCACGCAGGACACAGAACTAGTACTCTATAAAAGGTTGCAACCGTCGGGACAATATGACCAGGTCAGGATTGTCCGATTTAAGAGACTAGTTGCTTGATGTCCGATATATGTTTCGTACGGGGCAGACACATTTCCAGCCCCAGGCCTAACATGTGATCATCCGATACTGGTTTGATATACGCAATACTACGGTATACTACGCTTGATATAGATCTTATATTCCTATAAGAATATTTCTGGAGAATTGGGTAGGCATGGCGCTTTGCTAGAAGCCAACCTTGTCTTGTGAATCGGTAAAAACGTAGTACGAGGTACGTACGTGTTCGGATAATCCGACGACCGTATTTACTGCCAACATATCCGGAGATCTCTTGGGTCGCTTCCCGAAGATTCACCAATGACGTATGATTCAAACTCGATTAATCTTGGATTAATTACGGAGAGACTTTATCTTGGATAAAGTACTATACATAGAGAGAGAACGATTATTTGGAATTAATCGTAAAATTATTATATTCGATATAATAATCGAAATTCGATTTCGACGCGAAATAAAATTAGATTTTAATTCGGGCAAACGAGTTAATTTAGAATTAATTCGTTAGCGACGTAAATAATAATTTGCTAGGCGCAATTATTTATTTAAATTCGATTTAATTAACGTCGCGACGTAAGTTCGGTATTTCGGAAATATCGAACCCGAACGCGTGAGTGCACGTGGGCCCACTTTCATTTGGAAACGTGTGGGGCCCACATGACACATGTCATATTATGCATTATTTAACTCTAATGCATTGCATGGAGATAGTGTACAATGCACTCAATGGTTTTGCATGGAAATTGAGTGTTTGACACTCTAAGCCATTGCATGATTTGTGTCATAAGTTTATTATTAATTTAATAAATATTATGGCATAAATATAAATTGATTTTTTGTAACAAAAATCATTCAACCTCTCTCTCTCTCACATTGCCGAAACTACATGCAGTTTTGGGCTCTCCATTTCTTCATTTTTTGTGGCAAGATTTGAAGAAGTTGTGCATTCAAAATCACAACAAAGGCTAGCACCTTCAAGGGATCATACATAGGTGATATGGGAAACTAATCCTTGAGCTTGGGAGGATCAAACAAAGCTTGGAGCTGCACTTTCCACCTTGGCCGAATTCATCACTGCACAAAGGAGAAGTTTTCATTTCATCAACGCATCCACATTCCGATTTTTGTGAGTATGATTCCGCCATACTTCAATATTGTTCATTCATTTATATATATTTTGTTTGCTCTTGTTGATCTTGGGGCTTGGTAATAGAAACCAACAATGGGAATATTCATGACTCCTGCACACTTAACACATTAGTTAATTTAGAGACTTGACTCTTTATCTCCTTATTATCTTCAACCACCTGAGCTTTCAGTGACTCAAACCTTTTATTAGTTTTACTCTGGCCTCTATAAATATGTGCACATTGTCCTCTAAAGAATTTCTAGGAATGACAGGTGTGGGGTACTAGGGAGCATTGTAGCCTCGAGTGGGCTGTTGAGACTCATGTTTCCAACTGCTATTTGGGTGGTTCCGCCAACCAGGATTATACGTGTCTGAATAAGGGGTATAAGGCTTCTTGTATATCTCTAAGTTATTGCGTTGTTCCTCGTATGTTTCCCTTATCTCACCATATAAATGACACTCTTGGGCCAGATGGTCATTCTCTTTACACACAAAACATACCCCTTGAGGTTCCAGCTGGGCTACCACATGCATAGTCTTGCTATCTTTGGCTTTTAAAGCTCCTATCTCTCTAGTCAATAGCTCAACCTATGCTATAAGATTATACTCTTCCCTAAAGTGGTGTATGCCTCCGCCATAAAGGGTGGAACGTGTCTTATCGATGCTATCCAAGACATTAGGTCCAATCCAAGAGTGAGATTTTTTAGCTAGGTCATTTAAATACTCTAATGCCTCGTTAGGGTCATTTCGTATAAACTCACCATTGCATATCGTCTCAATGAATTGGCGCTCCCTAGAGGTTAGACCATCATAAAAGTAACTCAATAAGCGCCAACTCTCATACCCATGGTGAGGACTGTTGGACAATTATGACCCATATCGTCACTATTTGTACAGATCAGGTGTTGTTGTACAAATTAACTATGTGGCAAAGGAGATTGCACTCTTATCATTTATGATTAGATCACCTAGATGTATAAATGATGAGAGGTCCTTGTGATTTTTTCCTGGACGGATAATGATATGAGACAGTATCAATCAACGTAGGATAAATCATTAAATATCCCTAGTCAGAGTATTATCGAGATTGGACATCGATAATGTGTAAAAGACTAGTATTACACTTGTGCGCATTGTGAGGGCACAACATCATAGTTCTCATATATTTGGGTATAGGATACTCATGCAAGTGTAATAGGAGGTTGTGTTTTACCGATGGTACGAGAAACAGCTTCGCTCTGGATAGTCCCCCTCGAAATTCCATTGGTAGTATGACTATGTGTCTATGGAAGTCCGAAATCAAGGTAGGTGTATTTGGTCTTAACCTGAGACTTGCACCGCTAATACTTGCGACAATCAATATACTTTGTTTGCGGTCATCCAGGGCTTTAACAGGTTCTGTGTACGCCAATGCTGGGTATATTGAGAATCGTAGTGTGTTGGGTGTGATGTCAAGACGGAAGTGTCACTCCAATCATATGGAGATGATGGTCACGTAGTATACGGTACTAGTACTCTTAAGTACTGCAGACCTCGGGATAAAATGACAAGGTCATGTTTATCTGATTATAGAGACTAGCTACCAGACATCCGACATGTGCTTCGTATGAGGCAGACACAATTCCAGCCCCAGGCCTAGCACGTGATCATCCGATACTGGACAGAAATACGCAATACTACATATACTACGCCTGATATAGATCCTTTATTCCTGTAAGGATATTTCCGAAAAATTGGGTAGGCATGGCGCTTTGCTAGAGGACAACCTTGTCTTGTAAATCGGTAAAACGTAGTACTTGGTACTTACGTGTTCGGATAGTCCGACGACCGAATTTACTGCCAACATATCCAGAGATCTTATGGGTCGCTTCCCAAAGATTCACCGATGACGTATGACTCACACTCTAAATTAATCTGGGATTAATTAGAAGAGAGAGAAAATTAATCTGGGATTAATTGCGAAGATATTTTATCTAGAATAAAAAATCCATTAAAGAGAGATAACGATTAATTTGGAATTAATCGATTAATTAATATATTCGATATATTAAACGAAATAGGATTTCGACGCGGAATTAAAATTAGATTTTAATTCGGGCGAACGAGTTAATTTAGAATTAATTCGTTAGCGACGTGAATAGTGATTTCGCTAGGCGTAATCATTTAATTACGACGCAACAAAAAATTCGTTAATTTGGAATTAACGAACCCGAGCCCGGGATTATTTGCGAGCGCATTCGCATTTCGAATTCGAGAGCGCCACGTAAGTCAAATCAAGCGTCAAATAATTAGTCACATCAAGCGTCAAATCAAATGACACTTTGAGTGATGTGACAAGTTATCACTTGATTGAGTGATGTGACTTGATGTGAGTTGTTGGAAAAAGCTTTTGAAAGCTTGAAAGACATTTATCAATTTTTAATTGGTATTTGACTTTTGGAAATTGAGTTTTGAATTTAATTTTTGTGTATTAGATACACTTTTCTTTTAACAACTCACACAATACAATTTTATCATCTCTCTCTCTCCTTATTCTCCTATATCTCTCGGTAGTTCACTGCCTTTTCTTCTTGTGGTTTTGCTCCAAAAACCAAGCAGTGAAGGGAAGCAAGAGTGGGATTTTGTGGCAAAATCACAAGTGCTAGCACACTTACGAGACATGCGAAGGTGATAGGGAAGTCCACCCATGAGCCGGGAATCAAATGACGAAGCTTGGAGCTTGGTTTATTGTTGATTGAAGGCCGAAAATAGTGAGGACATTCAGCTCACTACCGAATGCAGTCCAAGGTAAAACATGGTTTTTTGTTCGTCAAAGCGTCACTCAACCGATCGATGTGAGTATTCCAAAACTTCTTCGATTTGTATTCACACATATTTCATGCTTATTATTGATCTTGGGACCTTAATAGAAACCAACAAGGAAAACTAGCTAGCATCTTCTTAAACTTCCCCAAGTTTGATAAAGGGTTTCAATGTCTTTTTAGAAGAAGGTAGAGATCTATCTTTTCATGGCATTAGTCTTATGGTGTGGGAAGTATTTATTAAAGAATGTATGTGTCATCTCACCTGTTTATCCTATCGAACGAGGTCTTAAAAAAGTACAACCATCTTTTAGCTCTATCCTTAAGGGCAAAAGGGAATAACTTAAGTCTAATTGTGTTTGTAGTCCCGAATCGGTCATGAATGGTTGCTACAACCTCTTCAAACTCCCTAATATGCACATAAGGGTTCTCATTCTCCAAACCATGAAAGGTTGGGAGATACTGTATCATTCCAGGTTTAAAGTCTATATGTGGTGCATTATGGGGAAACATTATGCATGATGGTGTAGTTGTGCGAGTGGAGTGGAGGTACTCCTCAAGAGTCCTAATGGGTGGTCTCTCAAAGTAACTCATGTTGTGTGTGCTAGATGTAGATGATGTGGTAAAAAGTTTGTCAAACAAACTTTCTAAGTCTGAATCTTCCTCGTTAACGCTAACAAATCTACCAAATCGATCCTTAAGTCTAGGCATGCACTCAACACAATTAAAACAAGAAACAAAAATAAAAGAATAAAACTAAAGATTAAAACTTAAACTAAAACTAAAACTAAAACTGAAATCAAATAAATAAAATAGAAAAAAAAATATAATGATGGAACAAAGTTACCGCTTTGTTATTGACTAAGCAAACCTACTCCTTTCGCTTGTAGACTGTCTCCCCGGCAACAACACCAAAATTTGATTATGCCCAAAAAGTACTTGCGGTTATCGCAGTATAGTTGGGGTGTCCATTCCTAATAGAGATGGTTACAAAGAACTAATTCACTTAAACAAAATGTCAGTAATAACTTAATTAAAGAGAAAGATTGAATTGGTAATGTAAATTAAAGATTACGAAAAACACTTAAAAGTTATCAGTAGAGAGAAGCAGTAAAACGTCATGAATCTTTCTTGTATCAAGTTTTTATATTTAGTAGTTGATTCCTTTTATTACTCAATTGAAGGTTTCACATCCCAAACCAACAATCAGAAGATATTTCAATTCAAAACATATTAAATTCTACGGTAACTGGTGAATTATTTTATGTATGTTAACAACACACAATGTTATCGTTATGACCTATCTAATGTCGACAATATACCCACATGAATTACTACATCAGAAGATTAACTCATAAAAACAAATACCAGTCACAACTGGGTTCCCCAATCACACATAGAAGAACCATGACTATTCCTATATGCAAATTGGTAAAACACAATCTCTGGATTCATTATAATCACAAGATAATTGAGAATAACAAATCATCAATTATATTAAATGTTGAAGAGTATTCAGGAATCAAAACTATGAATATAAGAACTCAATTACAAGAGTTCATCCTTATCTTTGTCTAGGAGATTAGTTCTCCATAGAAGAGAGAGACATAACCTGAAGAGATCGGAGAGACATTCTGTCTGGCCTGAAGCTTCCTCATTCACGAAATATGTGATTTTGACTATTTATTGTGTGTTTCTTCTATGTTTTTAGGGTTTTGGACGAGCTTGGGTATATATAGGGAAGTCATGGAGTCCTTATGCACATAAAACATGAATTAACTAAGTTTCTGGGATCTGCTGGGGCGTCGCGACATCAGAAAGTGGAGTTGTGGCGCCCAACTTGCAGGAAAAATGTATGGGAAGAAGCTGAGGAGGCATCGCGATGCCAGAAAGTACGGGCCGAGGCATCAGTGCAATTTTCTAGTGTTGTGTGTATTGGACAATTATGACCCATAGCGTCAATATTTGTATAGATCATGGTGTTGTTGTACAAATTAACTTTGTGACAAATGAGATTGCTCTCTTAAAATTTGATATTAGATTACCAAGATGTATAAATGATAGAAGGTCCTTATGATTTGTTCCTGGATTGAGAATGATATGAGACAGTATTAATCCACGAAGGATAAATCATTAAATATCCCTAATCAGAGTATTATCGAGATTGGACATCGATAAATATGTAAAAGACTAGTATTACACTTGTGCACGTTGTGAGGGCACAAACGGTGTAGTTCTCATATATTTGGGTATATGATACTCATGCAAGTGTAATAGGAGGTTGTGTTTTACCGATGGTATGGGAAACAGCTTCGCTCTCGATAGACCCTCTCGGAATTCCATTGGTAGTATGACTATGTGTCTATGGAAGTCCGAAATCAGGGTAGGTGTATTTGGTCTTAACCTGAGACTTGAACCGCTAATACTTGTGACAATCAATATACTTTGGTTTTGGTCATCCAAGGCTTTAACAGGTTCTGTGTACCCCTCTGCTGGGTATATTGAGAATCGTAGTGTGTTGGGTGTGATGTCAAGACGGAAGTATCACTCCAGTCATATGGAGATGATGATCACGTAGGGATACATAACTGGTTGTCTAAATGGTTGCAACCATCGGGATAATATGATTTGGTCATGATTATCCGATAATAAAGAGACTAGTTGCTCGTAATCCGATATATGCTTCGTACGGGGCAGACACTGTACCAGCCCCAGGCCTTGCATGTGATCATCCGATACTGGATCGAAATACGCAATACTACGTATACTATGCCTGATATAGATCCTTATATTCCTGTAAGGATATTTCTGGAGAATTGGGTAGGCATGGCGCTTTGCTAGAAGCCAACCTTGTCTTGTAAATCGGTATAAACGTAGTACTAGGTACTTACGTGTTCGGATAGTCCGACGATCGAATTTACTGCCAACATATCCGGGGATCTCATGGGTCGCTTCTCGAAGATTCACCGATGACGTATGACTCGCACTTTTAATTAATCTGGGATTAATTAGATGAGAGAGAAAATTAATCTGGGATTAATTATGGAGATATTTTATCTAGGATAAAATATCATTTAAAAAGAGATAACGATTAATTTGGAATTAATCGATTAAATTAATAAATTCGATATATTAAACGAACTTGGATTTCGACGCGGAATTGAAATTAGATTTTAATTCGGGCTAACGAGTTAATTTAGAATTACTTCGTTAGCGACGTGAAGAGTGATTTCGCTAGGCATAATCATTTAATTACGTCGCAATGGAAAATTTGTTAATTTGGAATTAGCGAACCCGAGCCAAGGATTATTTGCGAGCGCATTCGCATTTCAAATTTGAGTGCGGCACGCAAGTCAAATCAAGCGTCAAATCGCAAGCCACATCAAGCGTCAAATCATTAGTCATTTTGAGTGATGTGACAACTTGTCACTTGATTGATTGAGTGATGTGATTTGATGAAAGTGGTTGGAAAGCTTTTTTGAAAGCTTGATTGACATATATTATTATTTAATGTTTTGGTATATGTTGAATTGATTTTATAAATCAATTAACACTTACACCTTTCCATCTCTCTCTTCTCACACACGGTTTGGAGCCAAACTTCATCTTCTCTCTCATGCCCAACAAGGGCCATTTTCTTCTAGTTTTGCCGAGAGCCAAGGAAGAAAAGGGAAGCAAAATGTGGTGTTTTTTTGGCAAACACATCGAGTGCTAGCACTCCGAGAGACATGTGAAGGTGATAGGGAAGTCCAACCATGAGCTTGGAATCATCTCACAAAGCTTGGAGCTTTCATGGAGGAAGATAAAGGCCGAATTTGAGGACTGCCCAGCAGCTCACTGCCGAGAGGTCCAGAGGGCAGAAAATAATTTTTGTTCGTTACCACATCGCTCAACCGATCATTATGAGTATTCCGCAACTTCGTGATGTAATCTCATACTTATTTCTTGCTTGTTATTCGATCATCGGGACCGAAGAACTCCAACAATAGTATCATAGCGGAGTAAAAGCATGAAATATGATTTAGGGCTTAAAATTGGGCAAAAATGTTTTTGAGCATGATTTAATTAAATTGGATGTTTGAGTATGCTTAAAACATGTTGAATTGAAGTTTGATTGGATCAATTTCATGAAATTATGATTGGATCATTTTTTCCCCAAAATCTTAGCTTGGCCGAGAATGATGCCCTATTTTGATGTCTTGGAATTTTGATTTTTTGATTCATTGGATGAGTTAGAATCATGTTGGGAATGTTGATTTAATGTTGAATTTGATTCAATTGGATTGGATTTAAAATTGGACAAATAAATCACCATATTGGCGAGACAAATGAAGCATGATTGGGTTTGATTTTTTGTTAAATTGTGTTGGACATGATTTAATGATGATAAGCATGATTAATTAGGCTAATTTGGTGTTTTGGAAATATTGATTTGGGTAATTAGTTATGCCATACACTTTATGTAATTAAATTGTGAAATTGGGTTTTTGTAATTTAATAATGTTGGGCCTATTTTGTAAAATTGGGCTTGAAAGTTGTTATTGGGCTAATTGGGCTTGAAAGTTGTATCAAGTTAGGTTTAGGCAAAATTGGTTGGATCCAATTGGGCCCAAAACCGCTTCCATAAAGCCCAAATGCGAATAATGTACCTTTAATTATTTAATTGGGCCTAATGGGCCTAAATTGATTTATGGGCTTATGGGGTAACTCCTTGATTGGGCTTTGGTTATTGGGTTTGACCCAAGTTGACCAAAAGTCCACGCCTTAAAGAAATTAAATAAAAGCCCATTGGACTTTAATTAAATTGACGTTGGACGTTAATCGGGCTTTGAGACCCGTAACGATTAAAATTTGGAATTTAAATCGTAAAAGGTTTATTAACAAAGTGTAGTATTTAATTTGGAATTAAATAGCGAATTAGTATTAAATATAAATTGAATTAGATTTAATTATGTAGTTTAATTTAATTCGAGAATTCGTACTTTGAGTACTTATTCGCAAAACGAGTTTGACTCGAGCAAAATCAAATCGTTGTTTGAACATTGGATGATCATTAATTATTAGATTAATTAATTTGATTAGATTGATTGATAACATGCTTCTGTGAATACATGGTTGCGATGCATGAATAATGTATATCGGATGGATATTAGATGGGTGGGGCAATTTTAGAAATTATTGTAATAAATTTTGAATTTATTAATTGGACCTGCGTGTCCAGCCTTATTACCTCCTTACTTTTTGTATTCTCTTCTCACATATTCCCCTCAATGTAAATGAGGTTTCTTTAGAAGTGTAGTGTAACGGGTAGAAGTAATACTTGTGCTAGCGGGAGAGAGAAAGGAGATATTTGATCTAGGATCATTGTGTAAAGTATCCATCCGCATATCATTATTATTTTATTCATATACGCTTTATTATGTATTTAGAATGCATGTTTAAGGGTGTATGATGATGAGACCTTAACAAAGATAATAAATTGGTTGCCAATTTGCATTCGAAAAACCCTCACAAATATTAAGCATTTTTCCTTCCATTGAGTGATTCTTACACAAGATCTAAGACTGGCATTGGTTTATTGGCCAAAGTCAAGGCCTTTTTCCGTCGAGGATGTGTTTGAATCACGAGAGCTTTGTTCAATATTGGTGTCTTGTCCAAGTTGTGGTTTGTTGGCCAAAGTCAAGACCACTTCTTGTCCATCGACATTGATTACGAAGCTTTCCATGGTCAATGGGTCACGCTTAACTGGGATCACTAAGTTTGTTGTGCCAAAGCCAAGGCTTAGTTGATTCAGAGGAAAAAGGTTAGGCAATATATTTGATATATTGGCATATATAAGATATATGTTTCGGACTTGGATGTCCCCCTACTGGATCTAGGAATTGGATTGGATCCAATTGATCTTAGAGATCTACTTAGTTAATTATCATACAATTTGTTGGCCAAAGTCAAGATTGTGTGACATTTAACGGGATCCTAGCCGCTAGGAAACACGGTTTCCCAAGTACTCGACAGAGGGTTAGAGGCTCACCGAAAAATAGTGGGAGGCAAGAATTGAATTTGCAATATTCGTTTAATTACTTTCCATACGCGCTCAAAAAAATATTATTCGTCATATAAATTAAATGTTAGTTGGACTAATATTTAAATTGTTGTTTTAAATAAACAGTTGGACTGTATTCAATCTATTAAATTATAGTTGATTAAATAGTTGGACTATAATAATCATTATAATAAATAGTACCTAAATCGTTGATTAAATAGTTGGACTATTAGAATCAAGATATAATTGAAAGATTGACATTTAAAACATAATCCTAGGGAAAATGTATTTAAATGGTTTAATTTTTCAAATTGGGAATAAAATTTCAAGATGGTCCTGGAAACTAATAAGTTACTTTATTTGGTAAATAACATATTATGCCTTAGTCCGGAGTTAAGAAAATAGTAGAGCATAATCTTTGGAAGATTTATGTGATGATAACTTTAGTGCTTAATCCATTAAGCTTGTCGCAGTAGACTCCTTAATTTCTTTGTCAGAACTAAGGGTTAGATCCTTATAGTATGATATTGAAATTGAAGGATCTTCAAAGATCTATCTTTATATCTAAGAAGTACTAAATTGTAATAGTAAACTCTTGGAGAGTTAATGGCTATGCTCAAGGAGATAAAGCCAAACATTGCAATAAGGCAAGTAGCGCAAGGCGCACTTTACATCGATATTCTGGAAACCCAAGGCTTGGCCAAAGACTTCTGGAATATGGAAAAGGGCAAAGGCAAAATCATTATAATCTTCAAGGAAGATAAATGACATATCAAAATGTCTGCCTAAATGTGGCAAACGGGATCGCGGAAGCGTGACTGCCGTTTGAACAAAGCAGACATGAAGGAATTGAGGAACGGGCAAGGCTCCGACTTCAAATATGTTTGTCATAATTATGTTCATTACTAGTATTGAAATTAGATTTTAAATACTTAGTGTGGTGCATAAATATATACTGATGTTCAGAATCTGCTATGAGCATAATACTAACTTCAGATTGAGATTTAATCTGTGAATTGGAAATGGGACGAAAGTCGCTGTTTTAACCGTAGATACCTAATTTTAGGAACTACCCTTTGGGTGTGTACTTAAATTTGAAAACTGTTATAATGTAACTAGTTTGACTAAAAACATTATCTCTATATCAGTATTTAATCCATTGCGGATTTACCTTTATATTCTAGAACACTAAAGTGTTTTATTATATAAAGATGATATTTAGATAAACACATTTGATGTGAATAACAACATTTATATTTTGAATATAAATAAATCTCAAAAATATAACATGACAAACAAATAGCTCAAACTGATTTGATCAGAAGAAACTAATTGTGGTATTGTTGTCTGGGACACAATTAAACAAGACTCGTATATCCACACTTTTGAAGAGTGGGTACTAGGACTGATTTGATTCTATTCAAATAAAGTCTACGAATCTAATTTATTGGGCAAAGTGCCTATAACACATTTACTTGGTAAAAGTGCAAAAGCCACCGATCTGTAAGCCCTAGTTCATAGTGAAGCAAGTGGGCCCATGTCTAGCTAGGCTAGATGTGGATATGAATATTTTGTGACCTTTACGGATGTGGCATCGCGTTATGGTTATGTGTTTCTTTTGGAACACAAATCGAGAACTCTTATAGTTTCGACACAAAATAGACAAACAGACCGGCTAAAGTATTAAACCGTCACAGTAAGACCGTAATGGAAAATACTTAAGAAATAAGTTTCTAATATACATGAAAGAATATAATATTCTTTCAAAGAGGAATCCTCCCGGAACACGTCAATTTGACGTTGTGTCTGAACAGGATAAACCAAATTTTGTTGGACATGATAAAGTTAATCATGAGTCGCTCTGAGCTACCATTTCCTTCAACGGATAAGCTTTAAACAGTGCATAACTTATTTAGAATAAGGTTCCATAAAAGTCTGTTTGACAGATTTCATATTAGATATGAATAGGATAGAAACTGGGTTTATCATTCCTAATGATTTGGGAATGCTAGGCATATGTTTGGATGATACCAAACTAAAAACCAAATTGGATAAGTGCCAATTGTAGGTTATACTAGGGATACCAAAGTATAGTACTTATACATCTCACAAAAGAAAATTTTAATTGTTGCTCACCGTGTGGTTTTCCTTAGAGGAATACCTATATGCAGTGGTAAGTGGGAGGATAGTAAAACTCGATGAAAATCGGAGTAATACTATTCCAAGCACCGATTCCTAATGGAACACAAATAGTTCATCAAGGATGAAACTATACCAATAATCTTCGAATACACAAGAACCGTGTAAGTCGGAGAGAGTCAGAAGACAACCTGGGGTATGGGTTTCTGATCTCACCTCATAAAGATGTCTATCTTATTGAGGAACACCAACTGACTACATATGAGGAAGTGATACAAGGTATCGACTCCCTATTATGGAAAAGTGCTATAACATCCGAAATTGATTCCATATATACCAAATATGTTTAGACACTAGTTGTTGTACCGTAAGGCATTGTGCCTATTGGTACAATATAATTCTTCAAGGAAGACATACATGGATGGCAACATACCAACGTATAAAGCTAGGCTTGTAGCGGAAAGGTATCGTTATCAACTTTGTGTTGATTACGATTCAACCTTTTACCTATTGCCACGGTATATCCATTTGGATAATGCTTGCTAAAGCTGCATGTTTCATTTATGAAATATGTCAGCTGAACGGGAAAATCGCTTTCCTGAAAAGGAAACCTTTTTGGAGGATGTTTACAACATCCTGTCGGTTTTATCGTACCAAAACTAGCAAACAAGGTTTGCAGGTTATTCAATCCATGTTTGGATTGAAGCAATCATTAGGTTCTTAGAATTACCGTTTTGATGTAATCATATTAGTTTATGATTTAATTCAAAACGAAATGATTCTTGTGTATATAAGGAGGTTAGTGGGAGCGCATTGGAAATAAATGTCCTATACAATAACGATAACATATATCATTTCTTGGAAATGATATTCCCATAATACAATCGATGAAAGCTTGGCTTTCATGAGAACTCTCCAAGAAATCGTACATTGAAAAATGTACGCTACCTGGTGTCTCATACGCTTTGAGCATATGCAGTCACAAACAGGCCAATCCAAGTGATAGTCACTGGATTGATATTAAGAACATCCTTTAGTATCTTAGAGATCTAAGGATGCTGTCTTATTCTATGGAGATGGAAAACTTGAAGTGACTGGGATCACTACTGCAAGTTTCCTAAACTGATAAAATGACTATAAGTCGCAAACGGTACTATATAGTTTGAATAACGGTACAGTGAGCTGGAAATTTTCCAAGCAAGATATTGTTACCGAATAAACAAAAAATGCGGGTTATTGCTGTAGCTGAGGCAGCAATAGAAGCCATTTGGGTCGATAATAAATCTAATTAGATTAGATATAGTTCTGTTAGCAGCTGAGCTAGGCTTCAGCACAGGCTAAAGAATTAATGGTCTCATCAACGATCCAGATACATACTTTGACTATTCATCTGATTCGTTTGGATCATGCATCGTGGCGATGTGATGATCGAATAAATCGCATCAGATGATAATCATGCAAATCCGCTGACGAAAGCCTTTTCTCTGCAGTTTGAGCCAACCGTACATAGTTCGAGTGTTAGACACTCGAGTGACTAGCTATAGGCCAAGTGGGAGATTGTTGGACAATTATGACCCATAGCGTCACTATTTGTACAGATCATGGTGTTGTTGTACAAATTAACTATGTGACAAATGAGATTGCTCTCTTATCATTTGTGATTAGATCACCAAGATGTATAAATGATAAGAGGTCCTTATGATTTGTTCCTCGATTGAGAATGATATGAGACAGTATCAATCCACGAAGGATAAATCATTAAATATCCCTAGTCAGAGTATTATCGAGATTGGACATCGATAAATACGTAGAAGACTAGAATTACATTTGTGCGCATTGTGAGGGCACAATCGGCATAGTTCTCATATATTTGGGTATATGATACTCATGAAAGTGTAATATGAGGTTGTGTTTTACCGATGGTATGGGAAATAGGTTCGCTCTGGATAGACCCCCTCAGAATTCCATTGGTAGTATGACTATGTGTCTATGGAAGTCCGAAATCAGGGTAGGTGTATTTGGTCTTAACCTGAGACTTGCACCGCTAATACTTGCGACAATCAATATACTTCGGTTTTGGTCGTCCAGGGCTTTAACAGGTTCTGTGTACGCCTCTGCTGGGTATATTGAGAATCGTAGTGTGTTGGGTGTGATGTCGAGACGGAAGTATCACTCCAGTCATATGGAGATGATGATTGCGTAGGGATACAGACTGGTTCTCTAAATGGTTGCAACCATCGGGATAATATGACTTGGTCATGATTATCAGATAATAAAGAGACTAGTTGCTCGTAATCCGATATATGCTTCGTACGGGGCAGACACTGTACCAGCCCCATGCCTTGAATGTGATCATCCGATACTGGATCGAAATACGCAATACTACGTATACTACACCTGATATAGATCCTTATATTCCTGTAAGGATATTTATGGAGAATTGGGTAGGCATGGCGCTTTGCTAGAAGCCAACATTGTCTTGTAGATCGGTATAAACGTAGTACTAGGTACTTACGTGTTCGGATAGTCCGACGACCGAATTTACTGCCAACATATCCGGGGATCTCATGGGTCGCTTCCCGAAGATTCACCGATAACGTATGACTCGCACTTTTAATTAATCTGGGATTAATTAGATTAGAGAGAAAATTAATCTGGGATTAATTGCGGAGATATTTTATCTGGGATATAATATCATTTAAAGAGAGATAACGATTAATTTGGAATTAATCGATTAAATCAATATATTCGATATATTAAACGAAATTGGATTTCGACGCGGAATTGAAATTAGATTTTAATTCGGGCTAACGAGTTAATTTAGAATTAATTCGTTAGCGATATGAATAGTGATTTTGCTAGGCATAATCATTTAATTACGTCGCAACGGAAAATTCGTTAATTTGGAATTTGCGAACCCGAGCCCGAGATTATTTGCGAGCGTATTCGCATTTCGAATTCGAGTGCGGCACGCAAGTCAAATCAAGCGTCAAATCGCAAGCTACATCAAACGTCAAATCATTAGTCACTTTGAGTGATGTGACAACTTGTCACTTGATTGATTGAGTGATGTGACTTGATGAAAGTGGTTGGAAAGCTTTTTTGAATGCTTGATTGACATATATTATTATTTAATGTTTTGGTATATGTTGAATTGATTTTAGAAATCAATTAACACTTACACATTTCCATCTCTCTCTTCTCACACACGGTTTGGAGCCAAACTTCTTCTTCTCTCTCACGCCCAACAAGGGCCATTTTCTTCTGGTTTTTCCGAGAGCCAAGGAAGAAAAGGGAAACAAAGTGTGATGTTTTTGTGGCAAAAAAATCAAGAGCTAGCACTCCGAGAGACATGCGAAGGTGAGAGGGAAGTCCACCCATGAGCTTGGAATCATCTCACAAAGCTTGGAGCTTTCAGGGAGGAAGATGAAGGCCGAATTTGAGGACTGCCCAGTAGCTCACTACCGAGAGGTCCAGAGGGTAGAAAATAATTTTTGTTCGTTACCGCGTCGCTCAACCGGTCATTGTGAGTAATCTGCAACTTCGTGATGTATTCGCATACTTATTTCTTGCGTGTTATTCGATCCTCGGGACCGTAGAACTCCAACAGTGTGTTCTGCGTCTCTGCTCTTCCCCCGTGCTTCTGATGATTCCGTAAGGTCCCAAAACATGGACAATTGCTCCAATCTTCATGTTCTATTGCTTCCTAATAACAAGACATAAAATTAACTATAATTAAGATCAAATACTTAATAATCAAGCTGAATTAGTGATGTTCAAAGTACACTTTCATGCACTTATCACTTATATGACGAACGTGTCTGAACTTAAAAAGTCCCAATATAAAGTGTACTCATTGAGCACTTGGGTAGCCGATTAATTTTGATAAAATATAATTTTCTATATTATAATTATTAACTAAGATAATCAAGTACTATTGTGTATAGCGATCCAGTATCGGATGTCACGTGCAAGGCCTGGGCTGGAATAGTGTCTTCCCCGTACGAAGCACATATCGGATATCAAGTAACTAGTCTCTTTGAATCAGATAATCATGACCTTGTCATATTATCCCGATGGTTACAACACTATAGAGAACCAGTTCTGAATCACTGCGTGATCATCATCTCCATATGTCTGAAGTGATACTTCCGTCTTGACATCACATCCAATACACTACGATTCGCAATAAATCCATAAGAGGCGTACACAGAACCTGTTAAAGCCCTGGACGACCAAAACCAAAGTTTACCGATTGTCGCAAGTATTAGCGATGCAAGTCTCAGGTTAAGACTAAATACACCTTCCCTGAAGCGGATTCCCCATAGACACATATACATACTACCAATGGGATTCCGCGGGGTCTATCCAGAGCGAAGCTGTTTTCCGTACCATCGGTAAAACACAACCTCCTATCGCACTTGCATAAGTATCCAATACTTAAATATATGAGAACTATGTCGTTATGCCCTCACAACGCGCACAAGTGCAATACTAGTCTATTCTGCATTATCGATGTCCAATCTTGATAATACTACGACTAGGGATATTTAATGATTAAACCTTTATGGATTGATACTTTCTCATATCATCTCAATCCAGAACTAATCATATGGACTTTTACCATTTATATCTCAAAGTAAATAAATTACAAAACGGTAAAAGGAAATTTCATTACTACATAGTTAATTTTGTACAAAAAACACAATGTCTTTTACAAACAGTGACGCTATGGGTCATAACTGTCCAACATATGGTTTTTCGCGTAATTGGCAACCAATTAATTATCTTTGTTAAGGACTCATCATACACCCTTAAACATGCATTCTAAAAACATAATAAGGCGCGTAATAAAATTAATAATGATATGCGGATTGATATTTAAAACACTTGTTCCTAGAACAAATCTCTCTCTTTCCTCTCTCCCGCTAGCACAAATCTTACTTCTACCCAATTACATAACACTTCTAAAGAAATCTCATTTACATTGAGGGGAATAGGTGAGAAGAGAAATACAAAGAGTCAAGAGGTAATAGGCTGGAGACGCAGGTCCAATTAATAAATTCTAAATTTATTACAACAATTTCCAAAATTGCCCTCACTCATCTAATATCCATCCGATATACATTATTCATACATCACATCCATGTATTCACACAAAGCATGTTATCAATCAATCTAATCCAATTAATTAATCTGAAATTAATGACCATCCAATGTTCAAACAACGATTTGATTTGCGCGAGTCCGACTCGTTTTAAGAATAAGTACTCAAAGTACGAATTCTCGAATTATATCAAACTACAACATTAAATCCAATTTAATTTGTATTCAATACTAATTCTTTATTTAATTCCAAATTAAATAATTACACTTTTTAATGTTCCTTTGCGACTTAGATTCTAAATCTAATCTTTACGGGTCTCAAAGCCCAATTAACATCCAATGTCAATTTAATTAAAGTCCAATGGGCTTTCAATTAATTTATAAGGCATGGATTTGGCAACCAAAGCCCAACAAGGAATCACCCTTTTGCCAAAAATCAATTTAGGCCCAATTAAAATTTTAAAGGCCCATTTAATTATATTTGGACTTTATGGAAATGGTTTTGGGCCCAATTGGATCCAACCAATTAACCTAAACCAAACTTGGCCCAACCAAGACCATTAAGCCCAAATACAACTTTATTGGCCCAATTCCAAATTTAGCCCAATTAATTAAATTACAAAATTCCAAATTTCACAATTCAATTAACTAAAGTGCATTAGCCATAATTAATTACTTAAATCAACATTTCCAAAACACCAATATAATCAATTAATCATGCTTATCATCATCAACACATGTCCAACACAATTAAAGCAAAATCAATCCCATTTCATGCTTAATGGTCACAGCAATTTGGGGTTTTCTAAATCGATTTCGATTTCAATCCAATTAAATCATAAATCAATATATCCCATGAAAAACAAAAAATTTCTACTCCCTTGAAGCTCTCGGCCATGCCTTCTTTTTGTGCTCATTGTTTCGGTCAAGCTCCTCCATGGATGTCCTCCAAGCTCCAAGCTTTGTTTTGAGATTCCATGCTCATGAATAGGTTTCCCTATCACCTTTGTAAGACCCCTTGGATGTGCTAGCATCTTGGAAATTTTGCCACAAAATTTCCCTATCACTTGTTGTATCTCTCTGCCAAGCAAGAGATTGAGAGGGAGAGAGTAATTTTCGGTTCTTGAGAGAGAGAAAAGAAAAAGAATTATGTTGTGTATTTTTTTTCAAAAAACTAATACCAATTACCAAATTCAAAATTTGGTACAAGACTTTGAAGTCTTCAACTACTTCAATCAATCACAAAAGTGACATGCATCACTTCACTCAAAGTTGATGTGACTTACATCACAAGAATGACTAATGATGTGACGCGTGATGTGACTTGTGGGCCCCACTTGATTCGAAATGCGAGTGGGGCGCAAATACTCCCAGGCTCGGCTTCGCTAATTCCAAATTAATGAATTTTCTGTTGCGACGTAATTAAATCAAATTTAATTAAATAATTATGCCTAGCAAAATTACTATTCACATCGCTAGCGAATTAATTCAAAATTAACTCGTTTGCCCGAATTAAAATCCAATTTTAATTCCGCGTCGAAATCTAATTTCGTTTAATATATCGAATATATTATTTTATCGATTAATTCCAAATTAATCGTTCTCTCTCTTTAAATAATATTTTAACCCAGATAAAATATCTCTGTAAATTAATCCTAGATTAATTTTCTCTCTCTAATAATTAATCCTAGATTAATTATATCTGAGTCATACGTCATCGGTGAATCTTCGGGAAGCGACCCATGAGATCCCCGGATATGTTGGCAGTAAATCCGGTCGTCGGACTATCCGAACACGTACGTACCTAGTACTACGTTTTTACTGATTTACAAGACATGGTTGGCTTCTAGCAAAGCACCGTGCCTACCCAATTCTCCAGAAATATTCTTAAGGGAATATTTCATCTATATCAGGCGTAGTATACGTAGTATTGCGTATTGCGATCCAGTATCGGATGTCACATGCTAGGTCTGGGGCTGGAATTGTGTCTGCCCCGTACGAAGTACATATCGGATCTCTGGTAACTAGTCTCTATAATCGGATAACTGCAGCATTTAAGAGCACCAGTTTCGTATCCTACGTGATCATCATCTCCACTATGACTGGAGTGATACTTCCATCTTGACATCACACCCAATACACTACGATTCTCAATATACCCAGAAGAGGCGTACACAGAACCTGTTAAAGCTCTGGACGACCAAAACCAAAGTATATTGATTGTCGTAAGTATTAGCGGTGCAAGTCTCAGGTTAAGACCAAATACACCTACCCTGATTCGGACTACCATAGACACATAGTCATACTACCAATGGAATTCCGATGGGTCTATCCAGAGCGCAGCTGTTTCCGTACCATCGGTAAACACAACCTCCTATTACACTTGCATGAGTATCCAATACCCAAATATATGAGAACTATGTCGTTATGCTCCCATAACACGCACAAGTGCAATACTAGTCTATTCTGCATTATCAATGTCCAATCTCGATAATACTCCAACTAGGGATGTTTTAAAGATTAAGCCTTTATGGATTGATACTGTCTCATATCTTATCAATCCGGAACTAATCATATGGACTTTTATCATTTATATATCCCGATAATCTAATTACAAATGATAAAAAAATAATTTCCTTTGTCACATAGTTAATTTGTACAACAACACCATGTTCTATACAAATAGTGATGCTATGGGTCATAATTGTCCAACAGATGGTTGCAACCATTTAGAGTACCAGTTCTCTATCCATGCGTGATTATCATCTCCATATGACTGAAGTGATACTTCCATCTTGACATCACACTCAATACACTATGATTCTCAATAAACCTAGAAGAGGCGTACACAGAACCTGTTAAAGTCCTGGACGACCAAAACCAAAGCGTATTGATTGTCGCAAGTACTAGCGATGCAAGTCTCAGGTTAAGACCAAATACACCTACCCAGATGCGGATTCCCATAGACACATAGTCATACTACCAATGGGATTCCGCGGGGTCTATCTAGAGCGAAGCTGTTTCCGTACAATCGGTAAACACAACCTCCTATCACACTTGCATAAGTATCCAATACTTAAATATATGAGAACTATGCTGTTACGCTTCCATAACACGCACAAGTGCAATACTAGTCTATTTTGCATTATCGATGTCCAGTCTCGATAATACTACGACTAGGGATATTTAATGATTAAACCTTTATGGATTGATACTGTCTCATATCTTATAATCCGGAACTAATCATAAGGACTTTTATCATATATATATTTAAGTAATCAAATTACAAAATGATAAAATGCAATTTCCATTGATACATAGTTAATTTGTACAAAAACCACAATGTCTTTTACAAATAGTGATGCTATGGGTCATAATTGTCTAACACATGGGCTGCCTTGATTGATTTTGGGATTTATTTCCGAATGGTGTACTAGCAGTGGCAGGATTTGCGCAGTCTTCGTATTTTGGACGTAACTTTCTCTTCCGATTTCCAATTTTGGTGATTCAAGTTGCATTGGAAAGATAACTCGTAGCTCTACAACTTTGTATTTATATCAAAGTCCAGTTCGGATGTCTTCTTGGTCAAAATGAGGACGCAATATATCCCTACGGTTTTTATATTTTATAATTTTTTTAAGGTTATGTGTTGTTTAAGTATTGGGCTGAACTTTAATTATATTACAAAGCCCATGTACGAAATTTTAAAGTATTTTATGTGTTATTGGGTTTATTTTACTAGGGTTTTATTATATTTGGGTAGAATTAGGGTTAGCCACCTATTTAAAGGGGTATTATTCATTGTAATTGGGAATTAACTAAGAATATATCTTTTTACAAAACAAAGTTACCTGTGTCATCTTGAGGGAGTGGATTCTTCCTTGGTTCTACGGAACAAAAGCTTATCAACATGTGGCAAGCATTGTGGCGCTGTATCGCTGTACAAGATTCTCCAAAGAAATAAAGAAAGGTTCTTAAGGGCAAGGTTCTTTAAGAGTTGGACTTGATCTTGGAAGGATTTTGTTCTTACAAAATCAAGATTTGCGGTTCTTGGGGCTTATAACACCTGGATGGGATTTCTTGGCTTTGTTCCAGGCATTTTTCTATCATTTTGTATCAGGAGCTCAGGGTTCCGAGGTCAAGAGTTTCTCTATCTTTATCGTTTTATGAAGTCTTCATATTCCTTTCTTTTTCTCCTGTTTTTTGGTCTCTTCTCATCTCAAATTTTTTTATTATTATTACCTTTGTGTTTTTCGAGTTTATGACTGAATCATGGATGTTATTATAATTTTCTTGCATGGTAATAGTATATTGGATTCAATTCTTGGAGTTTTTGAGTCAATTAGGGTCGAATTTATCTGTAATTTTCGGATCAGTTCGATCAGAATTTTTCAGCCGCACACTGATTTTAAAATGGCTGTAACTTTTGATCTAGAAGGAGTTACGAGACCTATAATATATCGATTTATAAGTACTCGAGGAGAGGAATTCGTTAGTGGCTGTCCACACTCTGTCCGTGTAAGTTTCGAGTCTTAAAATCGCTTTCAAACAATAGTTACGAATTCTGTCCAGTTTCAGTCCAGTTTGTGTTCTTGTTTTACTTTTGGTGTTTTTTTTCAGTCAGTTTCTTTGTGTTTGTTTTCATATTTTCTTAGTGTTTCTTTGAATCTTTCATCATTATTGGTGTCTTTCAAGTAATGGGTTGATTTATATACATACTTTGATGGACAAAAGGGTATTTATCTTTCGAACGAGATGCCTTATCAATAATAAAGTATGTAATATGATTATTAATAGAGAGAATCACTCAAATTTAGCTACAAGAGAGAATCACTCTCTTGTGGAAAAATTGGGATTAACCCTCTTGATAGACCTTATAAGTGGAAGAGTTATTTCAGAGAGTTCGAGGTTGCTAAGCAGGTTGTGGCAAATTTTGCAATTGGGAAGTATGTTGACCAAGTAATTTGTGACCTTCCTATGTGTCATACGCATATTTTATTGGGTAAGTCTTGGTATAAATTCAATAAATTAGTTTATGATATAGATAGGAATATGTACAAATTTAGGTATGGTGGAAAAATTATCAAGTTTGCTCCTTTAGCCCTACAAGAGGTCTATAAGGAAGAGTTGTACATGAAGATGAGTGAAGAATAGTGGGCTAAAAAGAAAAGTGCGATTGCTGAGTTTGGAATGTTATTAGGAGAGCTTCCAGAGTTGACAGAGAAAAAGACATTAGCAAAATGTGAGTTAAATAAAGACATAAGCGATGCCTTGAGTAATGAAATGAAACATGTTGATGTTTCAATAAATAAGAGTGAGGTGGTTGATGGTGTCGATGATAGTGATGATATTGATGTGCGTGATAACAATAGTGATCACGATTTGGTTGTTCATGAAGTCAATGAGCTGCTTGACGTTACTGTTAAGGGTGAATATCATAAAGATGAATGTTTTAACCAAAAAAAATTAATATTGCCGTCAACCACATTGGTGGTGAGGCTGTGATGGCTAACCATGGAAGGGTGGATTCTCTTCAAAAACTTATCAAAGGGGTTGCTGTCTTTTGTGGCGTTTCAAGCAATTAGGGGTTCGTGAGGCTTTGTTCTTCACGGGTTTCTAATCTTTCCTGGGCACTCATAATAATCTTTTGTGGGTTTCACAGGCTTTGTTCCGGTGGGGTTCACATGAGTTACATGGATAACAATCTTTTGTGGGTTTGTCTGGCTTTGCTCCAGGCAGGTTTTCATCAGTTGGTATTCAGAGCTTTGGTTGCAGAGCAGGTAATATCTTATAGTTTGTGTCTTTTTAATTTTTTTTTTCTTTTCTTTGAGTCCTGTTTCGGTTAACTTTTTTCTTTTCTTTGAGTAATGTTTATGTTAATTTTTTTTTTCTTTTCTTTGAGTTCTGTTTCTATTAATTTTTTTTTCTTTTCTTTGTGTCTTGTTTCTGTTAATTTTTTTTCTTTTCTTTAAGTTTTGTTTCTGTTAATTTTTCTCTTTTCTTTGAGTCATGTTTCTGTTAAATTTTTTTCTTTTCTTTGAGTCATGTTTCTGTTTTTTTTTTCTTTTCTTTCTTTCTTTTTCTTTTGTCATCCTACATGTGTTGGATTCAAAAATTTCAAAAAATAAAGAAGAAAAAAACGTGGGATGTGGGAAAAAAACACAAATCCTGTGCCACAAAAAAAGGAACTAAAAGACAAATCATATTTGGTTAGAGATAAAGTGTTTGGACATTACAGATTGACCTTAAGATTCGAGGACAAATCTTCTTAAAGAATGGGAGAATGATATGATACAGGGAGCATCAAGAAAATAACCCTCGAAGTATGGATCCAAGTATCCATGGATGAAGCCTAATAATCCATTCAAGTTATTTTGCAATGAAGGAAAGTCGAAATATACAAGCGAAGGCCTCCTATAGGGGGTTAATGATAGTGTTTATTTTAGAATGGGTCAACTGTTAGGGGCCCTAGGTTTTATTATTGGTGTTTATTCTTTAGTGGGCCAAATGTTAGGGGCCCAAGATTTTATTTGTAATAAGGATTATTACCTAGGGTTATTTCTAGGTTTTTAACATATTACAATTAGGGTTTCCATTGTTCTATTTAAACAAGTTTTTCATTAATAAAATGGAAGAATGTTTTAACTAAAAAAAATTAATATTGCCGTCAGGAACATTGGTGGTGAGGCCGTGATGGCTAACCATGGAATGGTGGATTCTCTTCAAAAACTTATCAAATGGGTTGTTGTCATTTGTGGCGTTTCAAGCAATTAGGAGTTCGTGAGGCTTTGTTCTTCACGAGTTTCTAATCTCCAAACCTCGTTATACTTTCCTGGGCGCTCATAACAATCTTTTGTGGGTTTCACAGGCTTTGTTCCCGTGGGGTTCACAGGAGTTGCGTGGATAACATTGTTTTTGTGGGTTTGTCTGGCTTTGCTCCAGGCAGGTTTTCATCAGTTGGTATTCAGAGCTTTTGTTGCAGAGCAGGATATATCTTATCGTTTGTGTCTTTTTAATTTTTTTCATTCTTTTTTTATTCTTTTTTTCTTTTTTTCGAGTCCTGTTTCTGTTAACTTTTTTTCTTCTTTGAGTCATGTTTCTGTTAATTTTTTTCTTTTCTTTGAGCTCTGTTTCTTTTAAATTTTTTCTTTTCTTTGTGTCTTGTTTCTATTAATTTTTTTCTTTTCTTTGAGTCATGTTTCTGTTATTTTTCTCTTTTCTTTGAGTTTTGTTTCTGTTAAATTTTTTCTTTTCTTTGAGTCATGTTTCTGTTAATTTTTTTTCTTTTCTTTCTTTCTTTTTCTTTTGTCATCCTGCATGTGTTGGACATTACAGATTGACCTTAAAGATTCGAGGACGAATCTTCTTAAAGAATGGGAGAAGAATGATGATGATAACAGGAGAGGAGCATTAAGAAAATAACCCTCGAAGTATGGATCCAAGTATCCATGGATGAAGCCTAATAATCCATTCAAGTTATTTTGCAATGAAAGGGTCGAAAATATACAAGCGAAGGCCTCCTATAGGGGGTTAATGATAGTGTTTATTTTAGAATGGGTCAACTGTTAGGGGCCCTAGGTTTTATTATTGGTGTTTATTCTTTAGTGGGCCAAATGTTAGGGGCCCAAGATTTTATTTGTAATAAGGATTATTACCTAGGGTTATTTCTAGGTTTTTAACATATTACAATTAGGGTTTCCATTGTTCTATTTAAACAAGTTTTTCATAATAAAATGGAAGAATGTTTTAACTAAAAAAAATTAATATTGCCGTCAGGAACATTGGTGGTGAGGCCGTGATGGCTAACCATGGAATGGTGGATTCTCTTCAAAAACTTATCAAATGGGTTGTTGTCATTTGTGGCGTTTCAAGCAATTAGGAGTTCGTGAGGCTTTGTTCTTCACGAGTTTCTAATCTCCAAACCTCGTTATACTTTCCTGGGCGCTCATAACAATCTTTTGTGGGTTTCACAGGCTTTGTTCCCGTGGGGTTCACAGGAGTTGCGTGGATAACATTCTTTTGTGGGTTTGTCTGGCTTTGCTCCAGGCAGGTTTTCATCAGTTGGTATTCAGAGCTTTTGTTGCAGAGCAGGATATATCTTATCGTTTGTGTCTTTTTAATTTTTTTCATTCTTTTTTTATTCTTTTTTTCTTTTTTTCGAGTCCTGTTTCTGTTAACTTTTTTTCTTTTCTTTGAGTCATGTTTCTGTTAATTTTTTTCTTTTCTTTGAGCTCTGTTTCTTTTAAATTTTTTTCTTTTCTTTGTGTCTTGTTTCTATTAATTTTTTTCTTTTCTTTGAGTCATGTTTCTGTTAATTTTTCTCTTTTCTTTGAGTTTTGTTTCTGTTAAATTTTTTTCTTTTCTTTGAGTCATGTTTCTGTTAATTTTTTTTTCTTTTCTTTCTTTCTTTTTCTTTTGTCATCCTGCATGTGTTGGACATTACAGATTGACCTTAAAGATTCGAGGACGAATCTTCTTAAAGAATGGGAGAATGATATGATACAGGGAGCATTAAGAAAATAACCCTCGAAGTATGGATCCAAGCATCCAAGGATGAAGCCTAATAATCCATTCAAGTTATTTTGCAATGAAGGGGTCGAAAATATACAAGTGAATGCCTCCTAGATGGGGTTAATGATAATGTTTATTTTTGAATGGGCCAACTGTTAGGGGCCCTAGGTTTTAATATTGGTGTTTATTCTAGAGTGGGCCAAATGTTAGGGGCTTAAGATTTTATTTATAATAAGGATTATTACCTATGGTTATTTATGGTTTTTTAACATATTACAATTAGGGTTTCCATTGTACTATTTAAACAAGCTTTTCATTAATAAAATGGATGAATGTATTAACCAAAAAAAAAATTAATATTGTCATCAGGCATATTGGTGGTGAGGCCATGATGGCTAACCATGGAAGGTTGGATTCTCTTCAAAAACTTATCAAAGGGGTTGATGTCCTTTGTGGCATTTCAAACAATTAAGGGTTCGTGAGGCTTTGTTCTTCTCATGAGTTTCTAATCTCCAAACCTCGTTATGCTTTCATGGGCTCATAACAATATTTTGTGAGTTTCACAGGCTTTGTTCTTGCGGGGTTCACAGGAGTTGCGTGGATAACAATCTTTTGTGGGTTTGTTTGGCTTTGCTCTAGACAGATTTTCATCAGTTATATCAGAAGGTAACGAACATACAGAGCCAGAAAGCCTATTTTGTAACTATAGAAGCAATAATATATTCTGATTGTGCAATAGAGACAGTTGTAGTAGTCTGTATAGAACTTTTCCAACTAACAGCTGCTCCATTACAAAAAAAAAAAAATACGGATGTAGACAATCTATCATCCACATATGAATCGAAGTCAGAATCAGTCTAACCCTCAAATAATACCTCCCACTAGTCAAAATAAATTCCTTAGATCTTCTAAATTACATTAGGATTCTATTTGACCACTGTCGAATGTCATTCTCCAATATTTATATGATATATACATGAGACTCATTATGGCTAAAGCATAGGTGATCATCCATATGTGCGCATAATCGACTTCAGTCTTGGGTTCTATCTCTTCTAGTGAGATGAACTCCATGATTGTAAGGGAATATATTTTCCTTCAAGTCATCTATACTGAACTTTTTAGTACTGTATCTATGTATAAAATTTCTAGGAAATACCTATTATCCCATATATTTATTAGGAGAACACATAAGACCATTATAATTTTGTTTCATTTAACATGTTCATATCAATTCTTATAATAAGTATATCAGATATATACTTCACAAGAAATTGAATGACATTGTTAATTTTCTTCTTGTAGAATCATGGTTCATCAATATTCATGATCAAGTCAAACAATTTGACCGCATCATTGAATCATATATTCCGATTCTGGAAGTTTGTTTCAATCCATTATGGATTTATGTAGTTTACTATCTTCTTGAATATTTGAAACAAACCTTACATGTATTCCACATATATTATCTCATTAATGAAACATTAAGGAAAGATGTCAAAACATCAATTTTTCATATCCAATAGTCATAATAAGATGCCATGACAAGTATTATCCAAACAGGCTGATAGGGATCGTCCTTCAAGTTGATCATTTGATGACCACACCATATCAGTCTACATTGGATTTCATAGTTCCAGACTATCTTCAAGAATTGATATCTAATATCATCTCATCATAGATTCTAGGAACATCCTTCTGCATCACTTTTTCTGTCACGAATGATTCAAAATCATTGCTTAGATAGAAAGAAGTATTTATGCATAATGTACCTTATCTTAGAGGATCAACGAAGAGATTGGTCTATAGAAAGCTGAGTATCAGATTAAACAAGTTGATCCACATGAACAGATTCATCAATATCAATTTGATCTTCCATCTAACATTTGATCAACATCAAACTTTCCAAGTTTTTATATGTAGCTCGTTAGATTAAACAATTTTAACAAAAGCTAGACATTTGCAAGACTTCAATTGATTAAAGTTTTGGACATTTCCCATACCATATCTAATATGAACTTTTGGGTATCACTATGGATGGAATCATGTTCAAGATATTTATTATGGTGATGAGAGTAAGTTCGCGAAGCTTATCACAAATCATACTTTATCAAGTAAAGTATAATTTCTCCAATCATATACACTATTAAATTAATGTGTACAAGGAGTGAGTGTTGGACAGTTATGACCCATAGCGTCACTATTTGTACAGATCATGGTGTTGTTGTACAAATTAACTATGTGACAAAGGAAATTGCACTCTCATCGTTTGTGATTAGATCACCTATATATATAAATGAAGAGAGGTCCATATGATTAGTTCCTGGATTAAGAATGATATGAGACAGTATCAGTCCACGAAGGATTAATCATTAAATATCCCTAGCCGGAGTATTATCGAGACAGGACATCGATAATGCGGAATAGGCTAGTATTGCACTTGTGCGCGTTGTGAGGGCACAACGGCATAGTTCTCATATATTTAACTATTGGATACTTATGCAAGTGCGATAGGAGGTTGTGTTTCATCGATGGTACGGGAAACAGCATCACTCTGGATAGACCCCTCGGAATCCCATTGGTATTATGACTATGTGTCTATGGGAGTCCGACATCAGGGTAGGTGTATTTGGTCTTAACCTGAGACTTGCACCGCTAATGCTTACGACAATCAATATACTTTAGTTGAGGTCGTCTAGGACTCTAACCGGTTCTGTGTACGCCAACTGCTGGGTATATTGAGAATCGTAGAGTATTGGGTGTGATGTCACGACGAAAGTATCACTTCAGTTATAGTGGAGATGATGTCACGCAGGATACGGTATTAGTGCTCTTAAGTGTTGCACAACCATTCGGATATTATGACTAGGTCATGCATATCCGATTATAGAGACTAGTTACCAGACATCCGACATGTGCTTCGGACGGGGCAGACACTTGTCCAGCCCCAGCCCTAGCACGTGACTATCCGATACTGGGCCGATATACACAATACTTGGTATACTACGCTTGATACAGATCTTAAATATTCTTAGATGGATATGTCCGGAGAATTGGGTAGACTTGGTGCTTTGCTAGAAGCCAACCTTGTCTTGTAAATCGGTAAAACGTAGTACTTGGTACTCACGTGTTCGGATAGTCCGATAACCGATTTCACTGCCAACATATCCGGGGATCTCATGGGTCGCTTCCCAAAGATTCACCGATGACGTATGACTCGCACTTATATTAATCTGGAATTAATATGATGAGAGAGAAAATTAATCTGGGATTAATTACGGAGATATTTTATCTGGGATAAAATATTAGAAAAGAGAGATAACGATTAATTTAGAATTAATCGGTAAATTAATATATTTGATATATTAAACGAAATTGGATTTCGACGCGGAATTAAAATTAGATTTTAATTCGGGCGAGCGAATTAATTTAGAATTAATTCGTTAGCGACGTGAATAGTGATTTCGCTAGGCGTAATCATTTAATTACGACGCGACGGAAAATTCATTAATTTGGAATTAGTGAAACCGAGGCCGAGATTATTTATGAGCGCATTAGCATTTCGAATTCGAGCGCGACTCGTCAAATCAAGCGTCAAATCGCTAGTCGAATCTAGCGTCACATCAAGCGTCAAATCATGTCACTTTGAGTGATGTGACACTTGATTGATTGATGGGATTGATTGATTGCTAGTGATGGATGTGATTGGTTAGTCAAAGAGTGTTAAACACTCAAGCTCACATTTGTCATTTGGAATGACAAATTTGCCTATTTGACTTTTTTTTTTTTGGTATATTTTTTGGAAAAACATATTACAAAACAATTAATCACAATTTCAACTTTTTCCCTCTCTTCTCTCTCCCTCTCTCCTCACGCATTTTTCTTTGTTTCTGAGGCAGTGAACTGCCGATGGAAGCAAAGAAAAAATGGAGGGAAGCAAGTGTGTTTTGTGGCAAAACAAGAGTGCTAGCACACTCCAAGATCAATGCGAAGGTGATAGGGAAGTCCACCCATGAGCCGGAACCAAAATGGTGAAGCTCGGAGCTTCAAATCATGAAGACAATGAGCGAAATTCACTATTCACAGCCTGCAATTATGAAATTGGATGTCTTGGGATTTCATGTCTTGGGATTTTGATTTTTGACAATTGGATGTGTTGGAAATCATTCGGGATGATGATTTAATGTCGATTGCGGAATCAATTGGATTGAATTCGAATCGACGAAAAATCCCCAAATTGCCAAGTTTGTCATAAAGCTTGAAATTGGGTAAAATTAATTTAAGCATGCAATTATGAAATTGGATGATAAAGTATGCTTGAATGTATTTTAATTGATGATTGGTTGGATCAATTTGATTAAATATTGTTTGGAACAAATTTCCCCAATTTTGATGTGTTGGCCGAATAAGAGAATGCCCTAAATCTTGGTAATTTTGTTTCGTTGATCATTGGATGACTTGAAACGATTGAGGATGTTGATTTAATGTTAATTTGGATTTAATTGGATTGAATTCGGAATTGACATAGAATTAGTCCACATTACCGAGAGTATTAAAGCATGTAATGGGTTTGATTTTAATCTTAATGTGTTGGACATGTGATGATGAAGATAAGCATGATTAGTTAGCCTAATTTGTGTTTTAGAAATGTTAATTAGGGTGATTAATCATGACATACACTTTAGGTAATTAAATTGCGAAATTGGATTTGTGTAATTTAATTAATTGGGCTAATTTTGGAAATTGAGCTTGAATTGTTGTTATTGGGCTTATTGGGCTTTGTTGTACAAAGTTTGTTTTAGGCAAAATTGGTTGGATCCAATTGGGCCCAAAACCGCATCCATAAAGCCCAAATGCAACATAATGGACCTTTGTAATTTAATTGGGCCTAATGGGCCAAAATTAATTTAAAGGCTTATGGGGTAAATCCCGGATTGGACTTTGGTTGCGGGTTTGACCCGAGTTGACCAAAAGTCCACTCCTTAAGAAATTAATTAAAAGCCCATTGGACTTTAATTAAGTTGACGTTGGACGTTAATCGGTCTTTGAGACGCGTTACGATTAAATTTGGAATTTAAGTCGTAAAGGTTTATTAATAAAATAAAGTGTAATATTTAATTTGGAATTAAATAATGGATTAGTATTAAATACATATTAAATTGGATTTAATTATGTAGTTTAATTTAATTCGGGAATTCGTACTTTAAGTACTTATTCGCAAAAAAAAAACGAGTTTGACTCGAACAAAATCAAATCGTTGTTTGAACATTGGATGATCATTAATTATCAAGATTAATTAATTGGATTAGATTGATTGATAACATGCTTGAGTGAATACATGGTTGTGATGCATGAATAATGTATATCGGATGGATATTAGATGGGTGGGGCAATTTTAGAAATTGTTGTAATAATTTGATTTATTAATTGGACCTGCGTGTCCAGCCTTATCACCTCATATTCTTTGTATTCTCTTCTCACCTATTCCCCTCAATGTAAATGAGGTTTCTTTAGAAGTGTAGTGTAACGGGTAGAAGAAATATTTGTGCTAGTGGGAGAGAGAAAGTGAGAGATTTGATCTAGGATCAATGTGTAAAATATCCATCCGCATATCATTATTATTTTATCATATGCGCTTTATTATGTGTTTAGAATGCATGTTTAAGGGTGTATGATGATGAGACCTTAACAAAGATAATAAATTGGTTGCCAATTTGCACACGAAAAACCCTCATCAAATATCATGCGTTTTTCCTTCCATTGAGTGATTCTCACTCAAGATCCGAGACGGCATTGGGTTGTTGGCCAAAGTCAAGCCCTTTGTCTGTCGAAGATGTGTTTGAATCACGAAGGCTTTGTTACATGTCAGTGTCTTGTCCAAGTTGTGGTTTGTTGGCCAAAGTCAAGACCACTTCTTGTCCATCGACATTGATTACGAAGCTTTCCATGGTCAATGGGTCGCGCTTGACTGGGATCATTAGGTTTGTTGTGCCAAAGCCAAGGCCTAGTTGATTCAGAGGAAAAAGGTTAGGTAATACATTGGATATATTGGCATATATAAGATATATGTTTAGGATTTGGAAGTCCACCTACTGGATCTAGGAATTGGATTGGATCCAATTGATCTTAGAGATCTACCTAGTTAATTATCATACAATTTGTTGGCCAAAGTCAAGATTGTGTGATATTTAACGGGATTCTAGCCCACTAGGAAACACGGTTTCCCGAGTACTCGACAGAGGGTTAGAGGCTCGCCGAAAAATAGTGGGAGGCAAGAATTGAATTGCAATACTCGTTCAATTACTCGCCATTCGCGCTCATTTAAATTATTTCGTCGTTAGATTAAATGTTAGTTGGACTAATATTTAAATTGTTGTTTTATTTAACAGTTGGACTGTATTATAGTTGATTATATATAATTGCATTATATTAATCAATATATTTGAATTAATTAATTTCAGTTTACAGTTGATTTTATAATTGGATTATAGTAATCAATGTAATTGAGGTTAATTAATTTAGATTATATTTGATTATATAGTTGGACTATTATAATCATTATAATAAATAGTACCACAAATCGTTGATTAAATAGTTGGACTATTAGAATCAAGATAGATATGAAAGATTAGTGTTAAGACATAATCCTGGGTGAAAATGTATTTAAACGACTTTAATTTTCAAATCGGGAATAAATTTTCAGGATGGTCCTGGAAAATAATAAGTTATTTTATTTGATAAAATAAGCCTAAGATCGGAGTTAAGCAAATAAGTGGAACATGATATTTGGAATATTCATGTAATGATAAATTTAGTGCTTAATCCATAATACTTGTCATATAGACTCCTTAATTTCTTTATCAGAACTAAGGATTAGATTCTTAAAGTATGATATTGAAATTGAAGGATATTCAAAGATTAGATCTTGGAAGTACTTTTAAAAATTGCAATAAACAATTCTTGGAGAATTAAAGACTATTCTCAAGGAGATAAAGTCAAAATTTGCAATTAGGCAAGTAGTGCAAGGCACACCTTACTTCAATATTCTGGAAACCCGAGGCTTGGTTAAAGGCAACTAGAATATTGAAAATGACAAAGGCAAAATCATTATAGTCTTCTTGGAAGATAAATGACATATCCCAAAATATCTGCACAATTGTGGCAAACGGAATCGCGAAGCGTGACTGTCGTTTGGACAAAGCAGACATGAAGGAATTGAAGATGAGCAAGGCTCTGACTTCAAATATGTTTGTCAAAATTATGTTCATTACTAGCATTAAAATTGGATTTTTAGATACTTAATATGGTACATAATAAATATATATATTGATGTTCAGAATCTGCTATGAGCAGGATTAGAGAACTGTTATAATGTAACTAGTTTGACTAGATACATTATCTCTTTATCAATGTTTAACCCACTGCGGGTGAACCTTTATATTTTAGAACACTAAAGTGTTTTATTATATAAGGATGATATTGAGATAAACACATTAGATGTGAATAACAGAATTTATATTTTGAATATAAATAAATCTCAAATATATATAATGACAAACAAATAGCTCAAAGTGATTTGATCAGAAGAAACTAATTATGGCATTGTTGTCTGGGACACAATCGAACAAGACTCGTATATCCACACTTTCGAAGAGTGGGTACTCGGACTGTTTTGATTCCAATCAAATAAAGTCTACGAATCTAGTTTATTGGGCAATGTGCCTAAAACACTGTTTACTTGGTAATAGTGTAAGTGCCACCGATCTGTTAGCCCTATTCATGGTGAAGTTAGTGGGCCCATATCTAGCTAGGCTAGATGCGGATATGAATATTTCGTGACCTTACGGATGTGGCATCGCGTTATGGTTATGTGTTTCTTTTGAAGAACACGAATCGGAAACTTTTAGAGTTTCGATACGAAATAGACAAACAGATCGACTATAGTATTATACCGTCACGGTAAGACCGTAATGGAAAATACTTAAGCAGTAAGTTTCTTATATACTTGAAAGAGTATAGTATTCTTTCAAATGAGGACTCCTCCCGGAACACGTCAAAGTGACGATGTGTCCGAACGGATTTACCGAATCATGTTAGACATGATAAGGCTAATCATGAGTCGCTCTGAGCTACCATTTCCTTCAACGGATAAGTTTTAACAGTGCAATAACTTATTTAGAATAAGGTTCCATAATAATCTATTTGACAGATTACATATTAGATATGAACGGGAAAGAAACCGGGTTTCTCATTCCTGACCATTTGGGATGCTAGGCATATATTTGGATGATACCAAACTAGAACCCAAATTGGATAAGTGTCAATTGTAGGCTATCCTAGGGATACCATAAGTATTGTATTTATACATCTCACCAGAGAACAATTAGATTGTTGCTCACCATGCAGTTTTCCTGAGAGGAATACAGACATGCAGTGGTAAGTGGGAGGATACTATTAAAGGCACCTATTCCTAATGGAACATAAATAGTTCATCAAGGATGAAACTATTCCATTAATCTTCGAATACACAAGAACCGCGTAGATCGGAGAGAGTCAGAAAACAACCTAGGGTATGGGTTTATGATCTCACCTCATAAAGATGTTGATCTTTTAAGGTATACCAACTGACTACGTATGAGGTAGTGATACAAGGTATCGACTCCCTATTATGACAAAGTGTCATGAGTCCGAAATGGATTCCATGTATATCAACAAGTTTGGATACTAGTTGATGTACCATAAGACATTGTGCCTATTGGTACTTTATAAGTCTTCGAGGAAGACATACATGGAAGGCAACATACCAACGTACTAAGCTAGGCTTGTAAAGAAAAGGTAGAGTTATCAACATTGTGTTGATTCCGACGAAACCTTTTACCTGTTGCCATTGTAAATCCATTTGGATAATGCTTGCTAAAGCTGTGTATTTCATTTATGAAATATGACAGCTTAACGGAAAATCACTTTCCTGAAAAGGAAACCTTTCGGAGGATGTTTATAACATCCTGTCGGTTTTGACGTACCATAACAAGCAAACAAGGTTTGCAGGTTATTCGATCCATGTTTGGATTGAAGCAAGCATAGGTTCTAGGAATTATCGTTTTGATGTAATCATAATGGAGTATGATTTAATTCAAAACGAAATGATTCTTGTGTATATAAAAGGGTTAGTGGGAGTGCACTGACATGAATATCATGTAAGATAATGATAATATGTCATTTCTTGGAAATGATATTCCCATAAAATAATCAGTGAAAGCTTGGCTTTCCTGATAACGACTATAAGTCGTAACAAAGGTACTATACAATAGTATAACGGTACAGTGAGCTGGAAATCTTCCAAGCAAGATACTGTTGCCGAATAAACAACAAATGCGGATTATTGCTGCAGCTGAGGCAGCAATAGAAGCCATTTGGATCGATAATAAATCTAATTAGATTAGATATAGTTCTGTTACCGGCTGAGCTAGGCATCAGCACAGGCTAAAGAATTAATGGTCTCATCGACGATCCAGATATATACTTCGATATTCATCTGATTCGTTCGGATCATACATCATGGCGATGTGATGATCGTGTAAATCGCGTCAGACGATAATCATGCAAATCCGCTGACGAAAATCTTTTCTCAGCAATTTGAGCGAACAGTACATAGTTCGGGTGTCAGACACTCGAGTGACTGGCTATAGGCCAAGTGGGAGATTGTTGGACAGTTATGACCCATAGCGTCACTATTTGTACAGATCACGGTGTTGTTGTACAAATTAACTATGTGACAAAGGAAATTGCACTCTCATCGTTTGTGATTAGATCACCTAGATATATAAATGAAGAGAGGTCCATATGATTAGTTCCTGGATTGGGAATGATATGAGACAGTATCAGTCCACGAAGGATTAATCATTAAATATCCCTAGCCGGAGTATTATCGAGACAGGACATCGATAATGCGGAATAGGCTAGTATTGCACTTGTGCGCGTTGTGAGGGCACAACGGCATAGTTCTCATATATTTAAGTATTGGATACTTATGCAAGTGCGATAGGAGGTTGTGTTTCACCGATGGTACGGGAAACACCTTCGCTCTGAATAGACCCATCGGAATCCCATTGGTATTATGACTATGTGTCTATGGGAGTCCGACATCAGGGTAGGTGTATTTGGTCTTAACCTGAGACTTGCACCGCTAATGCTTACGACAATCAATATACTTTAGTTGAGGTCGTCTAGGACTCTAACCGGTTCTGTGTACGCCAACTGATGGGTATATTGAGAATCGTAGAGTATTGGGTGTGATGTCAAGACGGAAGTATCACTTCAGTCATAGTGGAGATGATGTCACGCAGGATACGGTATTAGTGCTCTTAAGTGTTGCGCAACCATTGGGATATTATGACTAGGTCATGCATATCCGATTATAGAGACTAGTTACCAGACATCCGACATGTGCTTCGGACGGGGCAGACACTTGTCCAGCCCCAGCCCTAGCACGTGACTATCCGATACTGGGCCGATATACACAATACTTGGTATACTACGCTTGATACAGATCTTAAATATTCTTAGATGGATATGTCCGGAGAATTGGGTAGACTTGGTGCTTTGCTAGAAGCCAACCTTGTCTTGTAAATCGGTAAAACGTAGTACTTGGTACTCACGTGTTCGGATAGTCCGATGACCGATTTCACTGCCAACATATCTGGGGATCTCATGGGTCGCTTCCCAAAGATTCACCGATGATGTATGACTCGCACTTATATTAATCTGGAATTAATATGATGAGAGAGAAAATTAATCTGGGATTAATTACGGAGATATTTTATCTGGGATAAAATACTATAAAAGAGAGATAACGATTAATTTAGAATTAATCGGTAAATTAATATATTTGATATATTAAACGAAATTGGATTTCGACGCGGAATTAAAATTAGATTTTAATTCGGGCGAGCGAATTAATTTAGAATTAATTCGTTAGCGACGTGAATAGTGATTTCGCTAGGCGTAATCATTTAATTACGACGCAACGGAAAATTCATTAATTTGGAATTAGTGAAACCGAGCCTGAGATTATTTACGAGCGCATTCGCATTTCGAATTCGAGCGCGACTCGTCAAATCAAGCGTCAAATCGCTAGTCGAATCTAGCGTCACATCAAGCGTCAAATCATGTCACTTTGAGTGATGTGACACTTGATTGATTGCTAGTGATGGATGTGATTGGTTAGTCAAAGAGTGTTAAACACTCAAGCTCACATTTGTCATTTGGAATGACAAATTTGCCTATTTGACTTTTTGTTTTTGGTATATGTTTTTTGGAAAAACATATTACAAAACAATTAATCACAATTTCAACTTTTTCCTCTCTTTCTCTCCCTCTCTCCTCACGCATTTTTCTTTGTTTCTGAGGCAGTGAACTGCCGATGGAAGCAAAGAAAAAATGGAGGGAAGCAAGTGTGTTTTGTGGCAAAACAAGAGTGCTAGCACACTCCGAGATCAATGCGAAGGTGATAGGGAAGTCCACCCATGAGCCGGGAACCAAAATGGTGAAGCTTGGAGCTTCAAATCATGAAGACAAGGGGCGAAATTCACTATTCACAGCAGCCCACTGCCTTGAAAAAGTGAGCAGAATTCGAATTTTTGTTGCCCAAATCGTCGCTCAACCGCTCGATGTAAGTATTCCGCACTTTCGTCGTTGTATTCACTTATGATTCATGCTTGAGTTTTGATCTTGGGACCTATAGAAACTCCAACAGTGAGTTTGAGAAAAATTTTTGTTAATCACTGACTGGTGCTTTCACAAGCGTATAATACAAGCGCACGTATCGTTCAAGTAGTATAAAAAGTATCAATCCCATAGGGACTTATTACCTAATCTATTAATTTTATGAGGTCAAAAGATTACTAGTATCTAACAATTTGATTGATTGATTTGAAATGGTGATGATTCTAAATTTAAAAACAAGTAAATAAAATTGCATGAAAGTAGGTATAAGAAAATTCAATATTAAGAAACTATCTAGGGTTGTGAATCTTTCCAATATCTTTTAAATGATGAAGTGGTTATTTCATGTTTGTGTAATATATCGGTTTACTAACCTGGAACACAAAATTATGCGAAAGCCTCTGTCGATAGTCAGACGCAAATACCCAGTATAATCCAATTGAACCATATGTCTATGTCAACCAAATTACCTGGATTCATTAAGATTAAGTGCCTATTAATGTTACCCCCGCCCGACATATATATGTCTATCCTGTAAGGAAATCTATTAAAGGGTTATCTATCATCAAGGAAGATCGTGGGTTATTAAGTCTAAGGTTGAAACCTAAAATTCTTTTGTCAAGTTTATTTTAGATTTACCAGATCAATCTTATTAGTGGCCAATTAACAAGACGCATTAAGCTTAAGACTTAATAAGTAAAACTTTAAATTACCCAAACTATAAAATAACCCCTTATAAACCGGTGATATTAGAATTCATCACAACCCAGATAACTAACTTAGTTACGACAAATAAATAGGGCTGGTAAAAACTTAAAATAAAAGACATAAAGTAAAAATGTTGAAAAGTAAATGCGATAAAGTAAACACTGAAAAGTAAAATTACAATAAAATAAAATGCTAGGGTTAAAGGATCTACTTTTACTACTATTTTAGATATCTCCCTTAATATAATATATTAACTTGTGATAACATTACTAACCAGCCATATAGGCGGTAACCTGATTAAGTCAAATTAAGTCCAACCAGCCATTAAGGCGGTAACAATATTTGTCCATAATCTAGCCATATAGGCGGTAAACTACCAACCGACCAACCAGGCGGTATCCAAGCTTAGTCAGGTTAAAACCAGTTTATAATGAATTACCAACCGACCAATATAGCGGTATCCTCATTAAGTCAAATTTTAATTAGTGAATATATTAGATTTAAGGGAGATTAATCTAAATAGTAATAATAACAGATTTAACTTTCACCATAGCAGGGGGAAGTTACCTCCTCATGTTGAATATTAAAAACTGAAAAAGTAAATAAAGTAAATTATTATTACAGAAAGTAATTAAAATTAATTACAAAACTGAAATTAAAATAAACTAGATATAAAACTCTCTATTTACATCAGAGAATTCAGAGAGGAAGGTACATCTGAAATCAGAAAAATGAGCTGAATTTATAGGCCTCAGTAGGCTGCTCGCGTCGCGATCCGCCACGTGTCGCACTCTGGTTGGCTACTTCAGATTCTTATCCGATGATGTGGCGATGTGGATAATTGACTCAATAATTGTGCTGTTGTGGCGACACGTGGTGAAAGTGATTGTCGGCACCGTAGGATTTTGACATATGGCACGCTGTGATTGGCTGACGATGACGTGGTGAGTTGACTCGGTCTACTGCTGATGTGGACGATGACGTGGCTAACACATGGAGGGCCACGTGGTGACATGTGGCGATTGCGATTGTCGGCACCATTGGATGATGACATGTGGTAAGGTGCACATTAGCAGATCGGCTGTGATGTTGACACGTGGCATGACGCACGTTAGCAAATTCAAACTTCTCAAATTCTGACACGTGTCTCCGGTGCATGTTAGCATTGACCGGTGCACGTTAGGCGTCGCGATGCGGGATGCGCGTCGCGACGCGCCAAAAGATGATTTTGCCCTTTTGTGTCCCTTTTCACTGTTTTGGCCCAAAATCACCTCCAGAATGTCCTGAAACTTTATTTATCTACAAAATAACACAAAACACCTCAAAATATTCACAAAACTCAAGAAACTATACAAAATATTAGGTCAAATATATGGGAAAAAGTGATATATTTACCACTCATCACACCCCCAAACCTAACATTTTGCTAGTCCTCGAGCAAAACTCAAAATAAAATAACATAAACATCTTTAAAATAAAATTTAACTAAGTCATTTTCGTAGGTACTGTTGGACAATTATGACCCATAGCGTCACTATTTGTACAGATCATGGTGTTGTTGTACAAATTAACTATGTGACAAAGGAGATTGCTATCTTATCATTTGTGATTAGATCACCTTAGATATATAAATGATAGGAGGTCCCTATGATTAGTTCCTGGATTGAGAATGATATGAGACAGTATCAGTCCACAAAGGATTAATCATTAAATATCCCTAGTCAGAGTATTATCGAGATTGGACATCGGTAATGCGTAAAAGACTAGTATTGCACTTTTGCACGTTGTGAGGGCATAACGGGCATAGTTCTCATATATTTAAGTATTGGATACTTATGCAAGTGTAGTAGGAGGTTATGTTTCACCGATAGTACGGGAAACAGCTTCGCTCTGGATAGACCCCCTCGGAATCCCATTGGTAGTATGACTATGTGTCTATGGGAGTCCGAAATCAGGGTAGGTGTATTTGGTCTTAACCTGAGACTTGCACCGCTAATACTTACGACAATCAATATACTTTGGTTTAGGTCGTCCAGGGCTTTAACCGGTTCTGTGTACGCCAATACTGGGTATATTGAGATTCGTAGAGTATTGGGTGTGATGTCAAGACGAAAGTATCACTCCAGTCATAGTGGAGATGATGTCACGTAGGATACGGTATTAGTGCTCTTAAGTGCTGCGCGGCCATCGGGATATTATGACTAGGTCATGTATATCCGATTATAGAGACTAGTTACCAGACATCCGACATGTGCTTCGTACGGGGCAGACACGACTCCAGCCCCAGGCCTAGCACGTGACCATCCGATACTAGATCGATATGCACTATACGATGTATACTACGCCTGATACAGATCAATATATTCCTGTAAGGATATTTCCGGAGAATTGGGTAGGCATGGCGCTTTGCTAGAAGCCAACCTTGTCTTGTGAATCGGTAAAACGTAGTACTTGGTACGTACGTGTTCGGATAGTCCGATAACCGTATTTACTGCCAACATATCCGGAGATCTCATGGGTCGCTTCCCAATGATACACCGATGATGTATGACTCGCACTTTAATTAATCTGGGATTAATTTGATGAGAGAGAAAATTAATCTGGGATTAATTACGGAGATATTTTATCTGGGATAAAGTATCGTCTAAAGAGAGAGAACGTGATTAATTTGGAATTAATCGGTAAAATAAATTTAATAGTTAAATTTGATTTTTCTATTTAATTTATTCGAATGGGCTAAAATTAATATATCGGATATATTAATATGAATTGGATTTCATTACGAAATTAAAGTCGGACTTTAATGTGAACGAACGAATTAATTTAGAATTAATTCGTAAACGACGTTCGTAATATATTTGCGAGGCATCGATATTTAATTAAATTAGATTTAATTATTAAACGACGGAAGTTCGTTTAATCAGATTAAACGAAACCGAGCCGCGGCAAATGTTCGTAGAGATATTTGAATTTTGAATTCAAATATGTGGGGCCCATGAGTGGTTGGTGTACCTACCACCCAACTACCTTGTTTTACTTTTGGAAAACCATTTACCCACACCTACCAAGTTTAGGGTAAAAGGTGAAATGGTTTTACCTAAAGTATATAAAAGCAAAATCTCTCTCTACACTTTAGTAATTCATTATTATTTCATTAGATGAAAATATTGAAAACCCTAGATCTATCTCTCTCTCCTTCTCCCTCTCAAAGTGGCGCCCAAGGAGCTGCCCACTGTCAAAATGGTGTGAGCCATGGAGGAAGAATGACTGATTTTTGAAGCAAAAATCATGAGTGCTAGCACACCGAGAGTTGTACGAAGGTGTTAGGGAAACCCACCCACGAGCCGGGAATCATTAGACGAAGATTGGAGCTCGAAATCTTGGATTCTTGAAGACTCAAAACTGAAATTTTTGAGCAGTGGACTGCATGCAGTGGGCGCACCTTGGAGGGCTGAAAAATGGTTTTGTTTGTCTTCAAATCGTCTCGACCGATCAATGTAAGTATTCCGCAACTTCTTTGATATGTATTTCACACATCTTCATGCTTGTTTAATGATATTGGGACCTAGAATAAAACCAACAATGGCATCAAGAGCCTAGGTTCAAACATGAAATTTTTAGGGCTTAAAATTGGGTATTTTGAATTTGAGCATGATTTTATGAAATTGGATGATTAAGTATGCTTAATACATGTTGTATTGAAGATTGATTGGATCAATTTCAAGAAATTATGTTTGGAACAAATTTCCCCTAAATTTATGTGTTGGCCGAATACATTAGGCATTTTAGAATTCTTGGAATTTTTCATTTTGATTCATTGGATGAGTTGTAATGATGTTAGATGATGTTAATTTAAGATTGAATTGGATTTAATATTGAATTGAAAAAAATCCCCAAAATGCTTATGATGGCCGAATATAATATGCCCTTTAATGTCTTGGTATTTTTGATTTTTGAACATTGGATGTGTATGAAATCATTCGGGAAGTTAATTCGATGTCGATTGTGTAATTAGTTGGATTGAATTCAAATCAGACAAAATTATCTCCCTTGGCCGAGACTTGAAGCATGTGTAAATGGGTTTGATTTTTCATTAAATGTGTTGGACATGTGATAATGAAATTGAGCATGATTAATTGGACAAATTTGTGTTTTAGAAATATTGATTTGGATGATTAATCATGTAATACACTTTAGAATTAATTAGATTATGAAATTGGACTTTATGATTTAATTAATTCGGCTTGAATTGGATTTGGGCTTGTTATGTTGTAATGGGCTTATTGGGCTTTGTTGTACAAAGTTAGTTTAGGCCAAAATTGGTTGGATCCAATTGGGCCCAAAACCACTTCCATAAAGCCCAAATGTGACTTATAAACCTTTAAAGTTTAATTGGGCCTAATGGGCCGAAATTGATTTCTTGGCTTATGGGGTTACTCCTTGATTGGGCTTTAGTTGCCAAAGCCCATGCCTTGAAGAAATTAATTTAAAGCCCATTGGACTTGAATTAAATTGACGTTGGACGTTAATCGGGTTTTGAGACCCGTAACGATTAAATTTGGAATTTAAGTCATAAAAGGTTTATTAATAAAGTGTAATATTTAATTTGGAATTAAATAAGTGAATTAGTATTAAATACATATTAAATTGGATTTAATGTTGTAGTTTAATTTAATTCGAGAATTCGTACTTTGAGTACTTATTCGCAAAAACGAGTTTGACTCGAACAAAATCAAATCGTTGTTTGAACATTGGATGATCACTAATTATCAGATTAATTAATTTGATTAGATTGATTGATAACATGCTTGTGTGAATACATGGTTGTGATGAATGAATAATGTATATCAGATGGATATTAGACGGGTGAGGGCAATTTTGGAAATTGTTGTAATAAATTCGATTTATTAAATTGGACCTGTGTGTCCAGCCTTATCACCTCTATTCTCTTTGTATTCTCTTCTCACCTATTCCCCTCAATGTAAATGAGGTTTCTTTAGAAGTGTAGTTTAACGGGTAGAAGTAATACAAGTGCTAGTTTGAGAGAGAAAGGGAGAGATTTGATCTAGGATCAATGTGCTAAGTATCGATCCGCATATCATTATTATTTATTTTCATATGCGCTTTATTATGTGTTTAGAATGCATGTTTACGGGTGTATGATGATGAGACCTAAACAAAGATAATAAATTGGTAGCCAATTTGCACGCGAAAAACCCTCATCAAATATCATGCGTTTTTCATTCCATTGATTGATTCTTACTCAAGATCCGAAACTGGCATTGGGTTGTTGGCCAAAGTCAAGCCCTTTGTCCGTCGAAGATGTGTTTGAATCACGAGAGTTTTGTTCTATATTGGTGTCTTGTCCAAGTTGTGGTTTGTTGGCCAAAGTCAAGACCACTTCTTGTCCATCGACATTGATTACGAAGCTTTCCATGGTCAATGGGTCGCGCTTGACTGGGATCATTAGGTTTGTTGTGCCAAAGCCAAGGCTTAGTTGATTCAGAGGAAAAAAGTTAGGTAATACATTGGATGTATTGGCATATATAAGATATATTTTTAGGATTTGGATATCCGCCTACTGGATATAGGAATTGGATTAGATCCAATTGATCTTTGAGATCTACCTAGTTAATTATCATACAATTTGTTGGCCAAAGTCAAGATTGTGTGATATTTAACGGGATCCTAGCCCACTAGGGAACACGGTTTCCCGAGTACTCAACAGAGGGTTAGAGGCTCGCCGAAAAATAGTGGGAGGCAAGAATTGAATTTTCAATATTCGTTTAATTATTTGCCATACGCGCTCGAACAAATATCATTCGTCAATATAAATTAAAATGTTAGTTGGACTAATATTTAAATTGTTGTTTTAATAAGCAGTTGGACTGTATTATAGTTGATTATATAATTGGATTATAGTAATCAATATATTTGAATTAATTAATTCCAATTTACAGTTGATTTTATAATTGGATTATAGTAATCAATGTAATTGAGGTTAATTGATTTAAATTATATTTGATTGTATAGTTGGACTATAATAATCAATATAATACATAGTACCACAAATCGTTGATTAAATAGTTGGACTATTAGAATCAAGATGAATGAAAGATTAGTGTTTAAAACATAATCCTAGGTGAAAATGTATTTAAACGACTATATTTTAAATTTTGAATAATTTCAGGATGGTCCTGGAAATAAATAATAAGTTACTTTATTTGATAAAATAACCTATTATGCCTAAGCCAGGAATTAAGCAAATAGTAGAGCATAATCTTTGGAAGATTTATGTGATGATAACTTAAGTGCTTAATTCGATATACTTGTCATAAATCTATGATTAGATTTAAGAAGTATTAAAATTGCAATAGATAACTCTTGGAGGGTTAAAGACTATTCTCGAGGAGATAAAGTCAAACTTTGCAATTAGGTAAGTGGCGCAAGGCGCACCATACTTCAATATTCTAGAAACCCAAGGCTTGGCCAAAGGCTTCTGAAATATTTGAAAGGGCAAAGGCAAAATCATTATTATCTTCTGGGAAGATAAATGACATATCCTAAAGTGACTGCCGTTTGGATATGGCAGACACGAAGGAATTAAAGAAAGGGCAAGGCTCTGACTTTAAGAATGTTTGTCAATATTATGTCTATTACTAGTATTAAAATTGGATTTTAAAATACTTAGTATGGTACATAAAATATATGGATTGATGTTCAGAATCTGCTGTGAGCAAGATACTGACTTCAAGCTGAGATTAATCTGCGAATCGGAAACGGGACGAAAGTCGCTGTTTCGACCGTAGAATCCTAAGTTTAAGAACTACCTTTTGGGTATATACTTAAATTAGGAACTGTTATAATGTAACTAGTTTGACTAGAAAAATTTTCTTTATATCAGTGTTTAATCCGTTGCGGATAGACCTTTGTATTCTAGAACACTAAAGTGTTTCATTATATAAAGAATGATATTAAGATAAACACATTAGATGTGAGTAACAGAATTTATATTTTGAATATAAATAATATCTCAAATATAAAACATGACAAATAAATAGCTCAAACCGATTTGATCAGTTAAGAGACTTATTTGTGGCATTGTTGTCTGGGACACAATTAAACAAGACTCGTATATCCACGTTTTTGAAGAGTGGGTACTAGGACTGATTTGACTATTCAAATAAAGTCTACGAATCTAGTTTATTAGGTAAAGTACCTGAAACACTATTTACTTGGTAATAGTGATAGTGCCACCGATCTGTTAGCCCTATTCATAGTGAAGTAAGTGGGCCCATATCTAGCAATGCTAGATGTGAATATGAATATTTCGTGACCTTAACGGATGCGGCATCACGTTATGGTTATGTGTTTCTTTTGAAGAACACAAATCGATAACTTTTGGAGTTTCGACATGAAGTAAACAAACAGATCGTCTAAAGTATTAAACCGTCGTGGTAAGACCGTAATGGAAAACACTTAAGCAGTAAGTTTCAAACATACGTGAAAGAGTATAGTATTCTTTCAATAAGGACTCCTCCCGAGACACGTTAGTTTGACTGTGTGTCCGTACGGAGAAACCGAATTTTGTTGGACATGATAAGGTTAATCATGAGTCGCTCTGAGCTACCATTTCCTTCAACGGATATGCATTAACAGTGCAATACTTATTTAGAATAAGGTTCCATGTAAATCTGTTTGACAGATATCATATTAAATATGAACGGGAAAGAAACCGGGTTTCTCATTCCTGATGATTTGGGTATGCTAGGCATATGTTTGGATGATACCAAACTAAAACCCATATAGGATAAGTGCCAATTATAGGTTATCCTAGGGGAAACCATAAGTATAGTACTTATTCATCTCATGAGAGAACAATGTTATTGTTGCTCACCATGCGGTTTTCCTAAAAGGAATACCGATATGCAGTGGTAAGTGGGAGGATGGTATAACTCGATGAAAGTCGGAGTAATACTGTTCAAGGCACGAAGTCCTTAATGGAACACAGATAGTTCATCAAGGATGAAACTATACCATTAATCTTCGAATACACAAGAACTGCGTAGATCGGAGAGAATCAGAAAATAACCTAGGGTATGGGTTTCTGATCTCACCGAATAAAGATGTCAATCTTGTTGAGGTAGACCAACCGACTACGTTTGAGGAAGTGATACAAGGTATCGACTCCCTATTATGGCAAAGTGCCATGAGTCCGAAGTGGATTCCATGTATACCAACTATGTTTAGACACTAGTTGATGTACCGTAAGGCATTGTGCCTATTGGTACTTAAATGTCTTCAAGGAAGACATACATGGATGGCAACATACCAACGTACAAAGCTAGGCTTTTAGCGAAAAGGTATCGTTATCAGCATTATGTTGATTACGATTTAACCTTTTACCTGTTGCCACGGTAAATCCATTTGGATAATGCTTGCTGAAATTGTACATTTATGAAATGTATCAGTTAAAGATCAAAATCGCTTTCCTTAAACGGAAACCTTTTGGAGGATGTTTATAACATCCTGACGATTTTGTTGTACCTAAACCAGCAAACTAGGTTTGCGGGTTGTTCGATCCATGTTTGGGTTGAAGCAAGCATAATGTTCTTGGAGCTGACGTTTTGATGTAATCATAATGGTTTATGATTTAATTCAAAACGAAAAAATAATTCTTGTGTATATAAGGAGGTTAGTGGGAGCGCACTAACAATGAATGTCCTGTATAAAATAATGATAATATATATCATTTCTTGGAAATGATATTCCCATAAAATAATCGGCGAAAGCTTGGCTTTCGAAATAATTCTCCGTAGATTTAAAGTTGTTAACACTCTCTGAGAAATTGTACATTTAAAATGTACGTGACCTGGTGTCTCATACGCTTTGAGCGTATGGAGACACAATCAGACCAATCCGAGTGATAGTCACTGGATTGAAGTTAAGAACATCCGTTAGTATCTCAGAGAACTAAGGATGATGTCTTAGTCTATGGAGAAGGATAACTTGAAGTGACTGGGATCACTGTATCAAGTTTCCAAATTGATAAAGACGACTATAAGTCGCAAACGGTACTATAAAGTTTGCATACCGGAACAGTGAGCTGGAAATCTTCCAAGCAAGATACTGTTGCTGAATAAACAACAAATGCGGATTATTGCTGCAGCTGAGGCAGCAATAGAAGCCATTTGGGTCGATAATAAATCTAATTACATTAGATATAGTTCTGTTAGCGGCTGAGCTAGGCTTCAGCACAGGCTAAAGAATTAATGGTCTCATCAACGATCCAGATATATACTTCGATATTCATCTGATTCGTTCGGATCATACATCATGGCGATGTGATGATCGTATAAATCGCATCAGACGATAATCATGTAAATCCGCTGACGAAAACCTTTTCTCAGCAATTTGAGCGAACCGTACATAGTTCGGGTGTTAGGCACTCGAGTGACTGGCTATAGGCCAAGTGGGAGATTGTTGGACAATTATGACCCATAGCGTCACTATTTGTACAGATCATGGTGTTGTTGTACAAATTAACTATGTGACAAAGGAGATTGCTATCTAATCATTTGTGATTAGATCACCTTAGATATATAAATGATAGGAGGTCCCTATGATTAGTTCCTGGATTGAGAATGATATGAGACAGTATCAGTCCACAAAGGATTAATCATTAAATATCCCTAGTCAGAGTATTATCGAGATTGGACATCGGTAATGCGTAAAAGACTAGTATTGCACTTGTGCAAGTGTAATATCCCTAGTCAGAGTAATATCCCTAGTCAGAGTATTATCGAGATTTAAGTATTGGATACTTATGCAAGTGTAGTAGGAGGTTATGTTTCACCGATAGTACGGGAAACAGCTTCGCTCTGGATAGACCCCCTCGGAATCCCATTGGTAGTATGACTATGTGTCTATGGGAGTCCGAAATCAGGGTAGGTGTATTTGGTCTTAACCTGAGACTTGCACCGCTAATACTTACGACAATCAATATACTTTGGTTGAGGTCGTCCAGGGCTTTAACCGGTTCTGTGTACGCCAATACTGGGTATATTGAGATTCGTAGAGTATTGGGTGTGATGTCAAGACGGAAGTATCACTCCAGTCATAGTGGAGATGATGTCACGTAGGATACGGTATTAGTGCTCTTAAGTGCTGCGCGGCCATCGGGATATTATGACTAGGTCATGTATATCCGATTATAGAGACTAGTTACCAGACATCCGACATGTGCTTCGTACGGGGCAGACACGACTCCAGCCCCAAGCCTAGCACGTGACCATCCGATACTAGATCGATATGCACTATACGATGTATACTACGCCTGATACAGATCAATATATTCCTGTAAGGATATTTCCGGAGAATTGGGTAGGCATGGCGCTTTGCTAGAAGCCAACCTTGTCTTGTGAATCGGTAAAACGTAGTACTTGGTACGTACGTGTTCGGATAGTCCGATAACCGTATTTACTGCCAACATATCCGGAGATCTCATGGGTCGCTTCCCAATGATACACCAATGATGTATGACTCGCACTTTAATTAATCTGGGATTAATTTGATGAGAGAGAAAATTAATCTTGGATTAATTACGGAGATATTTTATCTGGGATAAAGTATCGTCTAAAGAGAGAGAACGTGATTAATTTGGAATTAATCGGTAAAATAAATTTAATAGTTAAATTTGATTTTTCTATTTAATTTATTCGAATGGACTAAAATTAATATATCGGATATATTAATATGAATTGGATTTCATTACGAAATTAAAGTCGGACTTTAATGTGAACGAACAAATTAATTTAGAATTAATTCGTAAACGACGTTCATAATATATTTGCGAGGCATCGATATTTAATTAAATTAGATTTAATTATTTAACGACGGAAGTTCGTTTAATCAGATTAAACGAAACCGAGCCGCGGTAAATGTTCGTAGAGATATTTGAATTTTGAATTCAAATATGTGGGGCCCATGAGTGGTTGGTGTACCTACCACCCGACTACCTTGTTTTACTTTTGGAAAACCATTTACCCACACCTACCAAGTTTAGGGTAAAAGGTGAAATGGTTTTACCTAAAGTATATAAAAGCAAAATCTGTCTCTACACTTTAGTAATTCATTATTATTTCATTAGATGAAAATATTGAAAACCCTAGATCTATCTCTCTCTCCTTCTCCCTCTCAAAGTGCCGCCCAAGGGGCTGCCCACTGTCAAAATGGCGTGAGCCATGAAGGAAGAATGACTGATTTTTGAAGCAAAAATCATGAGTGCTAGCACACCGAGAGTTGTACGAAGGTGTTAGGGAAACCCACCCACGAGCCGGGAATCATTACACGAAGATTGGAGCTCGAAATCTTGGATTCTTGAAGACTCAAAACTGAAATTTTTGAGCAGTGGACTGCATGCAGTGGGCGCACCTTGGAGGGCTGAAAAATGGTTTTGTTTGTCTTCAAATCGTCTCAACCGATCAATGTAAGTATTCCGCAACTTCTTTGATATGTATTTCACACATCTTCATGCTTGTTTAATGATCTTGGGACCTAGAATAAAACCAACAGGGACCACAGTTGCATTTAGCGTATACAACAAGCCTTTAAACCCCTAGGTGTCCCTAGCGGAGTTGTAGTCTCGTGAGGGTTTACAGCAATGATACCCACAAATATTTTACAAAATTAAAATGATAGTAAAACTAATGCACACAAAAGAAAAAAGACAAGTGAAAAGACAATAAAGAAGTTAGTGACTAATCAGGTGAAACTTCTACTCCAAGTTACTAGTTGTTTTGTTTCTTTCTAAATTACTGAATAAATAAATTATCCGATTATTTTTACCATTCTCCATATACACAACCAACAAAATATTAAACAACTCATTTTTGCCTATAACAGTCACAAATGCAGTTGATAAGAGAGTAATATTTGTGTCATAAAGTTTTATCAGAATTCACACCTTTTTGTAGTAATGGAATAATTTTTCTGATTTTTCTGATTTTTTCTTTGAAATTTTTATTTTTTTATATACAATATCTTCCATCTATGTAGCGAGTGTTGGGTCGGTGGCTCCCAAACCAGTTGGATTTAGGGCACCAGGTGTTAAGACACCCCTACGGACTTAATTACTTAGACTTCAGATATATATATATATATATATATTATATATATTTGCAACATCCTTGATCCATGTAGCGATCTTTTGGCCAATGACTCCCAAACCAGTTGGCTTTAAGGCATTAGGTGTTAAAACACCCTTACAGTCTTAATAACTCGGATCTCAGATTTTTTTTTTACTCCATCACATTTTGAGACGCTTCCTCCAATTAAAATAGAGCACTGAATATTACAAACTTTTCAATTATAGCTCATGTCCGTATGTTACCATGCATGTTGATAATATCTTCCAACTGAGCATATGAAGATCCATTTTAGTCAATTTTATGGAGAATTTACAAATTAAATAATTCAAAAGGAAATAAACAAAAATTAACTTGTTCCGAAAATAGGTTTTAAAGACGTATCAGAAGTGGGAACTCCTTACACATCTATTTCTCACCAAGTTCACCCGATTAATCAAATTCAAAACCCAAAACATAAAATATTTTTTTGATTTTTGTAAAATTTTTCAATTTTTTTGTATTTTTTCGAAAAATTTTGGACTAAAAATAAAAATAACACACAAACTAAAAACAAGATACTAATCAACTAATTCACTCCCCCAAACCTAAATGAGACATTGTCCCCAATGTCTTAAACAGTAGAAGATAGTACCTGGTTAGTTGAAATTCTACTCGAAAAGTTAAAGGTTAAGATCCAGATTAATCCGACGCCTCTTACCACGATCGTTCTCGTACCAATTTATATTTGAAATGATAGGGTCAATTTGTGGTTCATAGGATAAGATTTTGTCAATTAGATCCAGAGCAGTTCTGGCAGTAAAGAGGAGTTCTTTCATAGGTTTTGTCACGAATCCATTTCTCCGGGCATCTATTAGTGTTCCTAGAACATGCCAAGATCTCTAAGTTGTGATTTGTGTGTGAATAAATCAAAAGGGAGTTGCGGAATACTCACATTGATCAGATTGAGTTCAAAACTTTTGCCTTCTTTGTTGGATGTGTTGGAAGCTTCGGAGCTTGAGATCGAGTTCCAAACTCTCAGGTGAGTATCCCTATCACCTTTACTTGACTCCTTTAAGTGCTAGCTTGAACAAAAAGAACCAAAATCGCCCTCCAAGAGAAGCAAGATTCGGCTAAGTGAGAGATGATCATTTGGCCATGATGAACCAATGGGATTTGGCCAAGACATGGCCAATTCGGCCAAGGCAAGGGCCATTCGGCCACAGAGAGAATGGAGAGAGAGAGAGCATTTTGGTTTCCTTTATTTGTTTTCTAAAAACAATTACCAATTACCCATTTCCAAAAGGTGTATATGCTTTCAAAAGGAAAATTACAAAGTGTGTTGGACAAGTTAGCTCTTAAAGCTCCCAACCACTTCCATCACCAAAAAGGGGACAAGATGTCTATCACAAAAGTGACTAGTGATGTAAGTTGGTGGGACCCACTGTAAATTCAAAATTCAAGTGGCTTCCTAAACACACTTCGGGCTCGGGTTCATTTAATCCGAATAAACGAATTTTCCGTCGTTACATAATTAAATCCAATTTAAATAAATAATAATGCCTAGCAAAATTATTACGAAAATCGCTTACGAATTAATTCTTAATTAATTCGTTCACCCGAATTAAAATCCAATTTTAATTCCCCTTTGAAATCTGGTTTCAATTAATATATCTAATATATTATTTTAGCCCAATTGAATAAATTAAATAGTAAAAATTCAATTTAACCATTAAATTTATTTTACCGATTAATTCCTAATTAATCGTGCTCTCTTTTCTCAACGAATTTAATCCCAGATTAATTCTTTCTCTTTTAATTAATCCTAGATTAATTTATTTCCGTAATTAATCCTAGATTAATTTTCTCTCTCATAATTTAAACCAGATTAATTTTGTTTGAGTCAAACATCATCGGTTAATCTTCGGGATGTGACCAAAGAGATCCATGGATAATTTGGCAGTAAATACGGTCATCGGACTATCCGAATACGTGCGTACCCGGTACCACGTTCTTACCAATTTACAAGACATGGTTGGCTTCTAGTAAAGCACCGTGCCTACCCGATTCTCCAGAAATATTCTTTAATGGAATATATAATCTTTGTTAGGTGTAGTATACATAGTATTGCGTATTACGATCCAGTATCGAATGTCACATGCTAGGCCTGAGGCTGGAATTGTGTCTGCCCCGTACGAAACATATATCGGATCTCTGGTAACTAGTCTCTATAATCGAATAATCATGACCTTGTCATATTATCCCGATAGCTGCAGCATACAAGAGTACCAGTTCCGTATCCTGCGTGATCATCATCTCCATATGACTGAAGTGATACTTCCATCTTGACATCATTCCCAATACACTACGATTCTCAGTATACCCAGCAGACGAGTACACAAAACCTGCTAAAGCCCCGGACGACCAAAACCAAAGTATAATAATTCTCGCAAGTATTAGCGATGTAAGTCTCAGGTTAAGACCAAATACACCTACCCTGATTCGGACTCCCATAGACACTTAGTCATACTACCAATGGGATTCCGATGGGTATATCCAGAGTGAAGCTGTTTCCGTACCATCGGTAAACAGAACCTCCCATTACACTTGCATGAATATCCAATACCCAAATATATGAGAACTATGTCGTTACGCTTCCATAACACGCACAAGAGTAATACTAGCATATTCCGCATTATCGATGTCCAGTCTCGATAATACCATGACTAGGGATATTTAATGATTAAACCTTACGTGGATTAATACTGTCTCATATCTTATTAATCTGGTACTAATCATATGGACTTTCATAATTTATATATCCCGGTAATCCAATTACAAATGATAAAAACGTAATTTCCTTTGTCACATAGTTAATTTGTACAACAACACCATGTTCTGTATAAATAGTGATGCTATGGGTCATAATTATCCAACAATCTCCCACTTGGCCTATAGCCAATCACTCAAGTGTCCTACACCTGAACTATGTACGGGTCGCTCAAACTTCTGCTGAGAAACAGCTTTCGTCAGTGGATTTGCAATGTTATCATCTGATGCGTTTTATTTGATCATCACATCGCCATGATGTATGATCTGACGAATCAGATGAAATAGTCGAAGTACATACTTGGATTATTGATGAGACCGCGATTCTTTAGCCTGTGATGTAGCCTAGCTCAGCTGCTAACAGAACTATACCTAATACAATTAGGATTATATAGATCAAAAATGCTTTTTTTTCCGCCTCAGCTGCAGCAATGTTCCGCTTTTGTTATTTACTAGGCAACTGTACCTTTCTTGGAAGATTTCCAGCTCACTGTTCCGTTATTCAAACTAAATATGTACCCTTATTGCGACTTAAATATGTACCTCAAGTTCTCATTCTCCATAAATTAAGAAAGCATCCTCAGTTTGTCTAAGATACTCAAGGATATTCTTTACATCAATCCAGTGACCATTGCCTGGATTGGCCTTATAGGGTCTACATATGCTCAAAACATATGAGACATCAGGTCACATACATTTCAAAAACGTACAAACTCTGGGAGAGTTGTCAGCAGCTTTCTAGATCTATCCAGTAGATCTTTAATCCTAAAATAAAGCCTGCTTCTCCCAGGTATACCATGGAGAATTTTAATGAAAGCCAAGCTTTTACCGATTATATTATGGGAATGTTATTGCTAAGAAGCAATACATCATCAAATTATAGGACATTCACTGTCAGTGCGCTCCCACTAACTTTCTTATATACACAAGAATTATATTCGTTTTAAATTAAATCATATACCATCATGATTACATTAAAATGCTAGTCTAATAACACAATGCTCGTATCAATCCATAAATGGATCGATTTAACTTGCAAACCTTGTTTGCTTGTGTTGGTACGACAAAACCGTCAAAATGTTTATAAATATCGTCCAAAAGGTTTCCGTTAAGGAAAGCGGTTTTGACGTTCAGCTGCCATATTTCATAAATGAAACATGCAGCGTTAGCAAGAATTATCCGAATGGATTTAATCATGGCAACGGATAAAAGATTTCATCGTAATCGACACTATGTCGTTAACGATACCCTTTTTGTACAAGCTTAGCTGTGTACATTAGTATGTTGCTATCCATGTATGTCTTCCTTGAAGACTCATATAGTACCAATAGGCACAATGCCTTCTGGTACATTAACCAGTGTCCAAACTTAGTTGTATACATGGAATCTATTTCGGACTTCATGACACTTTGCCATAAAAGGAGTCGATATCTTGTATCACTTCATCATACGTAGTCGGTTCGTCTTCCTCAATAAGATTGATATCTACATGAGGTGAGATCAGAAACCCATACCTCCCAGGTTTTTTTCTAACTCTCTCTGACCTACGCGGTTCTTGTGTATTTGAAGATTATTGGTACAGTTTCATCCTTGATGAACTGTTGGTGTTCTGTGAGGACTCGATGCCTGGAACAGTATTACACCAATTTTCATCGAGTTTTACTTTCCTCCCACTTACCACTGCATAAAGGAATTCCTCTTAGGAAAACCGCATAGAGAGCAACAATTACATTGTTCTCTTGTGAGTTGCTTAAGTACTATACTTTGGTTTCTTTAGGACAACCAATTACAATAGGCACTTATCCGATTTGGGTTCTAGTTTGGTATCATCCAAACATATGCCCAACATTCCCAAATCTTCAGGAATGAGAAACCCGGTTTCTTTCCTGTTTATATCTAATATAAAGTCTATCAAACAGATTTTCATGGAACCTTATTCAAAATAAGTATTGCACTGTTTAATGTGTATCGTCAGAAAGAAATTGGAAGCTCAGAGCGACTCATCATTAACCTTACCATGTCCAACAAAGTTCGGTTTCTCCGTTCATACACATAACTCGATTGAGGTGTTCCGAAAGGAGTCAACTGTGAAAGAATACCATACTCTTTCAAGTAATCGAGAAACTTATTACTTAAGTATTTTCACCACGGTCCAACCGTGATGTTACAATACTTTTGACGATTTATTTTTCTACTTCGTGTCGAAACTCTTTGAATTACTCAAAAGTTTCTGACTTGTGTTTCATAAGATAAACATAATCGTAACGCGATGCCACATCCGTAAAGGTTACGAAGTATTCATATCCACCTCTAGCCTAGCTAGACATGGGCCCACTTACGTCACTATGAACGAGGGCTAACAGATCGGTGGCACTTGCACTTTTACCAAGTAAAATCTGTTTTAGGCATTTTGCCTAATAAACTAGATTCGTAGACATCATTTGAATTAGAATCAAATCCGTCCTAGTATCTACTCTTCGAAAGTGTGGATATACATGTCTTGTTAATGCATCCCAAACAACAATGCCACTTTTAAGTCTCAACAGATTTATTCAGTTTGAGCTTTTATTTATCATATTATATGTATGAGATTAATTTATATTCTAAATATAAATATTGTTATTCACATCTAATGTGTTTATTTCAATATCATCTTTATAAACGAAACACTTAGTGTTCTAAAATATAAAGGTATACCCGCAATGGGTTAAACTAGATATAGAGATAATGTTTCTAGTCAAACTAGGTACATTATAACAGTCTCATAATTTAAGTACATGCCCAAAGGGCAGTTCCAAAACTTAGGTTCCCACGGCCAAAACAATGACTTTCGTATCGTTTCCAACTCTCAGTTCGATCTCATCTGAAGCCAATCTCCTGCTAATCAGCAGATCCCGCACATCAGTACATATATTTATGTACCATATCTAGTATCAAAAATCCAATTTTGAAACTAGTAGTGAACATGTTTATAATAAACATTCTTGAAGTCGGAGCCTTTCCCGTCTTCACTTCCTTTATGTCTGCCTTTGTCCATACGGCAGTCACACTTCTAGTGAGCCCGTTTGCCACAGTTTAGGCGAACATATTGGGAAATGTCCTTTGTCTTCCCAGAAGACTGTGACGATTTAGCCTTGCCCTTTTCTTCACACTCTGGCTCTGCATAACGGATTGATCACTAAAGTTATCATCACCCAGGATTATGTTCTAAACGCTAATCTTTCAGCAATCTTGATTCCAATAGTCCAACTATCCAATCAATGATTTCGGGTACAATCTAATGTAATGATTACTATAGTCTAACTATATAACTAATTACAATTTGATTGGTTCAATTCAATTATATTGATTACTATAATCTAAATATATAATCAACTATAAATGATCGGTAAAATTCAAATATATTGATTACTATAATCCAATAATATAATCAATTATAAATGAAGTAGTTTGAATACAGTCCAACTGTTTAATTAAAACAACAATTGAATATTAATAATTAATGACGAAATATGAAATGATCGCGTATTGGCAAGTATTTAAACGAAATTGCAAATTTAATACTTGCCTCCCACTATTTTTCGGCGAGCCTCTAACCCTCTATGGAGTTCTCGGGAAACTTAGTTTCCTAGTGGGCTAGAATCCTGTTAAATAACACACAACCTTGACTTTGGCCAACAAGTTGTATGAAACTTAACTAGGTAGATCTCTAAGATCAATCGGATCCCATCCAATTCCTAGATCCAGTAGGTGGACCTCCAAGTCCGAAACATATATCCAATATATGCCAATATATCCAATATATTGCGTAACATTTTTCCTCTGAATCAACTAAGCCTTGGCTTTGGCTCAACAAGCTTAACGAAACCAGTTAAGCATGACCCATTGATAGTGGGAAAGCTTCGTAATCGAGGCCGATGAACAAGAAGTGACCTTGACTTTGGCCAACAAATCACAACTTGCCCAAGGCGTACGATATAGAACAAAGCTTTCATGATTCAAACACATCCGCGATGGACAAATGTCTTGACTTTGGCCAACAAACCAATGCCAATCTTGGATCTTAAGAGAGAATCATTCAATGGAAGGAAAAACGCTTAATATGAAATGATGGTTTTTGTCGCGATTTGGCAACCAATTTATTATCTTTAATTAGGTCTCATCATACACCCTTAAGCATGCATTCTAAAAGCATAATAAGGTGCAAATAAAATAATAATGATATTCAGATGGATATATAACAAATTTGTTCCAGGAACAAATCTCTCCATTTCCTCTCTCCCGCTAACA